>CABFKO010021213.1:23276-47681 GCA_901766855.1 Panagrolaimus sp. ES5
ATTTTTATATAAATAAATATTTACTTTTTACAGTAATCACAGCGATTAACAATATGAAAATCTTTATAATTGGCACCATTTTATAGCCGATGAAAAATGATGCAAAAATGAAAAAAGGCGAAAAAGCAAGTTATTTTTATAGAAAAACTTAACCTACTTGCCTCTGATATTATCTTTGTCAAAAAAAGATAACATTTTCTTTTGTTTGAAAAGTATTTTTATTTGTGCAAAAAACATAAATTAGAAAAGGTGTGGCACTTAAAGAATTTGGGTACAAAAGATTGATCAAAAGTCAGGTACTCAAATAATCAAAAGAATATTTAAAACGAGAAGAAATTTACCATCTTAAAATATAGATAAACTGTATATATTTATTTTAAGCTCACTGAACTAAAGAAATATAACAGATTTTTGTAAAACAATTGTGAGAAATAAAATGTCCAGAAAATTGTAAAATACACTCGTCATTATTTATTTAAAAAATTGTTTTTTTCCGTTAATAAAGTTTTCTGCAAAAAACTGAATATCTCTCCTACACTCTTTTATATTTTTTAAATGTTGCAGATGGTGTGTAAAATGTCAGGCTACTTTTCAAAAAATTAAACATAATTACAAAATTGTAAATCAAAGATTAACGATGTTAGAAGAAAAAATTAAAAATAAACATACAAAATTAGGTTTCATGTCCTAAGAATATGTATGCAAATGAGAGAGACTTTTAAGATATTATTTTCCAATAAAATTTTGCACCATTTTTTCCTGTATGCTTTAATTCGTTTCACAGAAATGTTTCGAAAGCAAAAAACGCTGTTATAAAAATATGAATGCCTTTTTTTTATTTTTTTTATCACGAGCAGAATGTTTTCGAAACTAATATCAACTAATCACACCTAGTTTTTTTAAAGGTGGTAATAACATAAAAATTCACAAACAATTTAAAGAAAAGAAAAAAGAAAAAATAACTTGCATTGAGTCATCAGAAAAAAGGAGAGGCAAAAGAAACTAAAGCTTTTTGTAAATCGTTGATCATAAAACTACGTGTACTTTTTACGTTAAAAAAATTAAAAATGACACGGCTGTTAACTAAAATGCAAAAAATTTTCTATATAAGGTAACACTTTTTTTTAACGAAAAACTGTCAGTTTTGATTTTTTTTAATATAGCAATGAAATTTTTGCTACTGATTTTGTTTTATCGTATTCTAAATGGAAGTGGAATAGAATGGAATTCAAATAATTATCCAAATCCGATAACCGATTTTGAAATTTGTGGAATGAATATTTCATCACAAATTTGTGATCCGGATACTGTATTTTCGATGGAAGATCGAAATATAATTGATACAAAATTAAAATGGCTTGAAGCGTCAACGAGTGAAGATCATTCTAGTGATTGCTCTGGAAAAGGTGTATTTGGTTTAATTATCATTGGAAAAACTTTTAAAGGTGGTAACTCTGATTTTTTTTTTCATCATTCAAAAATGAAAAAAAAATATAATGTTCGATTTTCTTACTAACCTCTAAAAATCCTGTCGTTATTTTAGAGTTTAAAAGAAATCACAAATGATTTAATTTTGAAATGGAATTCAAAATCTGTTTGCAAAAATTTAATTTTAATTACATTTGCTTCTGAGGATCAAAACTTGTGGATTTCTGGGGATTCTGAAGTTCAAAAAAAATGTGAAAAGTATAATGAATTTTTGAGAACACAAGTTTGCTTTTCTTACAAATTTACATATGTTTTTGTAAATTTGTCATTTTAGAATACAATGTTTCAAAGTGGGAATTACATGCAAGGAATTTTGAATAGTATAGATGCCCTTAAAACATCTCAAGATGATAACTCAAAAAGTGGCTTATCAACTGCAGCTATTGTTGGGATAGTAATTGGTTCAGTTTTTGTCGTTGGTTGTCTTGGTTTTTGTTGCCGTTACTTTTGTTGCCACTGTGGAGGTACACATTCAAATGGAGGTGGACATTTTGGCGTTTGGTATGTTGATGTTGGAACATATGGAGTAGGTGGTGATGGTGGTTGCAGTGGCGGCGATAATGGTGGTTGTGGTGGTGGATATTGAAAATTAATCTGGAGACAGTCTTTTTATAATTGTTAATTTTTAATAACTTCATTGCTTTAAAATGTCATTAATCTTTTTCTGCTACCTTTGAATTTTGAGTTTTAAATGAAATTAATTTATGGACATACCTTTTTATAAGCTCGAAAAATCTATGATGTCAATTGTCTTTTTGCATTCTTGTATATACTATTTTGTTATTTTTATATTTTATAAATGTAATTATTTGTTTTTTTGGTTCCAAAGATTCTTTTTTGTAACCAAAATCATCAAAAATGTCTTGGTATATTTTTTCAACAATCCTTATTTTTGTTTTTAAAAAATAGAGATGTGTTTAAATATTTTTAGAAATTATATTGCGCTTAAATTTATTTATCCAATAAAATTTGCAGTATTTAGATGTAAATAGAACAATTTAATTTAGCAGACACAATCAACAATTGTTGTTATCTTATCAGTCTACCATTTAAGTGACGTAAAAAAATGATGATTTTTTGTCACAAAAAAAATTTGTATAAAAGCGAGCAAAGATTCTTTTTTTGTAACCAAAATCATCAAAAATGTTTTGGTATATTTTTCCAACAATTCTTATTTTTTTAGGATGTATAAATGCTGAAACCACGTGTTCATCAGAACAGAATAATGCAGTTGAACAATGCTATCTAAAATATCTTAGAACATACAAATTTGATTATATTCCAACTTATTCTACATACGAGATAGCTCTCGATAAATATCGAATTCATGGATGGAATGGTGAATTATATATTTGTAAAGCTGGAAATGAATTAATCGATTGTATTGGCACAAATGACGCTTGTTTTACTGTTGATTTCATTAAAAATATTTCTTCTTTACAAGATAACAGCCCTCTTCAATATGTAATTGATTATCGAGAAATGCATTATCGTTGCTCTGGTGCTGGTTTTACCGGTATATTTTTATAACTCTTCTGTATTTACAATATTAATCTAATTTTTTTTCAGAATTCAAAAACACATTTACATGTTTGTAGCAAATGAACGATTGTCCTGGGAACCCATTAACTTGTGATGAAATAATCCCGTATATTCAATGCTCTGAAGATATGGCATTCAAACTTTGTGGAGCTGCTGGACGAGATTATATTTGTAACACCTTAGATATAAATGCAAAAGTTTCGCTAAAATGTAATTCTTTACCAGTGTGCTCAAAAAGTTAAACTCTAATTTTACCTTTTAAATTAAAAAAAAGTCATTTAAACATTTCTAATTAATTGAGCAACTTATTACTCCGTAATAATAATAAAAAAAATAATTTCTTTGATGAAGTTTTAAAAAAGTTTTTGTCAAAAGTAATACACAATTTTCGTAATTGTATGTAAAAAGTCAGCGCAAAAAGTAATATTTTTTAAAATAAAAAATGATAATTATACAACGAAATAACTTTTGTTATCTGTTTAAAGTGAATTTTTTAAAATTAGAATATTAAAACGTCATAACTTATTCCTCATAAGTTAGAAAAACACATTTTATAAAATTTAATCAGCAAAAACTATCATATTAATTTTTTATCGAATTTTGAAATATTTTTGTTACCAGATAATTAAATGTTGCATTTATTTTAGCTTTAGCTTTGCAAAAATAAAACATTAAATAAATTTGTCGAGTTGTTGAACTAAAAAAAATCATTGTTTAAAGATTTGTTGAAAGGAAAAACAAATAATATATGTATTGCTTTATTTTAATTATGTTAACAATTATTACTCAGCATTAAATTTAATAACGTTCTCTTTTTTTACAGTTTGAAAAAAAGGCTACTAAAAATAACTTAATTAAATAAAAGATCTTCAAAAGAATTTAAATTTAAACATTTTGTTTTTGGATAATCCAGCAGATTCTGTAAAATAAAATATATGGTTCGTAAATAAAAAGCGTTGACTTGTGTGAATTTTATTATGGAAGAAATTACGACATTTTATCTTTTTTATGATACCATAATACTTTTATTCTGGTGCAAACGTTGTGCTTTTTAATAATTGAAAAGAATTGAAGTTTGACGCAATACTAACTTATTTTATAATGTTTGCTTCATTTGTAGCAATTGTTGATAAAGATCATTGATTGTTTAAGTTTGTAAATACATGCTTTTGGACACTTTTGCAATTTTGATCCCCCTTCATTTGTTATTTTTTTCAATAAAACGTCCTCTTTTTATTATATATTGGATTGACCATTTTAACTTCAAGGCAAACTATTTTTTCTGTGATTTTTGAAAAAAAATTGACCCAAAATCTCCTGACCCTATGAAAAAAATGTGCACCCCCCTTCTCAGCACAAAAGTTTTCAATCTCAATTGGAAGAGAAAAGAAGAATCTGTCGCTCACTTTTTTTGTTTTTGCAAAAAATACAAAAGACGATTTGTTTTGGACAAAAAATCTTTTTTTTTTTTGTCCGTTCACCTTTGTTTTTTCTTTATTGTTTTTTTTCGTCTTGCTGGCTGGCACCGATATTTGTTTACAAATTATTTTTATTTTCATAATTTTTTCAAGAGCTCTTTTTTTATCTTTTCCAGCAACTCAAATCACCGACAACAAATATCGTTGCACAAAACTTTTGTTTTTTCTGTCTCCTTCGCCTTTTTTCGCATTCATAATTTGTAGTTTATTGTTTCAACGAATTATATCTCCTTCTTTTTTGCAGGTTTAAATGTTACCAAAATATTGTTTTACAATTCTTATAATCTCTTTAATGGCACAAAATATTCATTCAAAAAAGCAAACTGCTGAAGAAGAAATTGAAGAAGAAACTATGATAATGCATGAGCTAGGCTACCATGAAAAGCTTGATGAAATGGATGAAATTACAAATGAAATTGCATTTCGGATTCATAGTTATCATCAAGTTTTTCCTGCATTTGGTGATGTTGCAGCTCAAATTGATGACATTCAATCATCTCTTGAAGCTATAAGAGCTGTTTTGAAGGATACAAAGCATTCAAGTCTTGCAAGATTCAAAAAGGGCAAAAGTGGTGGTTCTGATGATGGCTGGTATGAAGCAAGAAAAGAACTTTTTGCAGAAGAGCTAAGAAAAATGAAGAGAGTAGTTGCAAAGATTGAAAAGATGCTTCCAGACCTTGAAGGATATGATGATTTTAAAATGGGCTCTAGAAATGTTTACAAAAAGTTGGATCAAGAAAAGCATGCTATTGAAGAAATTCAAAAGTTGATTAAAGATGATATGTATATTCCAAAGAAAAGTGTGATTACTCGAGAAATGGAACGTCAGCAAAGAAAGGAACAAATTCATAACAAAAAAACTATTGTCAAGCCAGCTGCTGCAAAAGTTTCTTCGCCAGGTTTGTATATTTACACTTGATTATGTTTCTACATCTTGAGCTTCTTCCATGTCACTTAAATATGTACATTGAAAAACTATAGAGCTTCGTACAGCTAACTTTTTGATTAAGTGCACTACATGTTACGGTACATTTTATAATGAGCTCTTTTTTTCAGTTAAAGAAAATCCTGCTAAAATATTTGAAACTTTGATGAATGAATTTGAAGAAAAGAAAGTTCCAGTCGCTGACACTTTAAGCAAGCTTATTCAACTTTTTAAATCTTATTCAAAGTTTATTCCTGCCGACGATGATCTGGATTTAATGTTTACTCATTTGGGAAAAATTCTTCAAAAGAAAGATAAGAAAGCTATAACACAAGCACTTACATTATTATCTTATTTTACCAAGGATGCAAAATATTCTTCAAATATTGTTAAAACTGATGTAAGTTATTATATAGAAATTGATTATTTTAAGAATATCATATAATCGTTTTAATATGTTGTAATTTCAGCTTCTCAAACATATGGCTCCACTTCTTCATTTCACTGATGATCCCATCATTGAATCAACCCTTGTCAATTTTATCAATCTTGCTGCTCATACCAAAGCAATCATTGATTCTCAAGTTCTAAAATTTATGTTAAAAGTTTTTGAGCTTCAAGATGACGAACTCAGCTATAAATCTTTGCAACTTTTGTCCAAGTTCTCAAATGGTGGTGAAGAAGCAATTAAAGCAATATTTAAACAAGATAAAAATTTATTCTTTTTCATGGTTAATCATTTGGATGCAGATTATCGACCATCTCGTCTTCCAGCCTTTAATTCTGTTGTCAATACTATGGAACATGCAGATGAAGAATTAACTCATGGAATGATTGATATGGGATGTGTATGTGATTTATGTAATTTCTTTTATGAACATGCTGATGAAGCTTTTGAAGCTTTAAAGAATACACTTGAAAAAGCTGGTCATCGAGCTAAAGAAGTTGTAAAATCTATTGAAGGATGTGGTGGATATGATTATATTTCCGAAATGAATACAGAAGAAAGTGAAGCTCTCATTAAAAAATTTTTTGATTAATCATAAATTTTGCTGGTATATTTCTGTTTTACGGGTTTTTTTTACGTTTGTACTTTTTTGTGTATTATAAAAATATGCTTTTGCTTTGAATTATTTTATTACAGTACACGAGGATTTACGAAAAACTAAGAGATCATACAAAAGCTTTAAAAAACACATGCAAATATTTTTTTTAAAACAAAAATTAATTATTGCTGAGAAATAAATTTGCAAAAATTCAAATATTGTTGTAAAATCTTTCTGGTGCGTTAAAAAAATTATTCCCAAAAAATGGAGTATTTTTTAAAATAACTCATAGATTTGAAAATGTTTTTTTTTAACTTTACATTGAAAAAAGCAGTTTAAAATTTATACGACTAAGTTTTTAAGCTAAATTTTACATTTTATTCATCACAGTATGATTGAAAATACCTGCATCGACCAGTTTTAAAGCCATGAGCTTTGCAACATGATTCTTGTTCGGGATTTGAACGATAGCAAACTTCATCACATGGGGAATTACGAACATTGTCACGTGCTTCAACATTTTTAAAGGAGACTGTAATTTAACAAGATTTCTTTGAAAAAGTTTACAAAAAAATTAGCAAACTAACCAGCAATGCAGAAAACAAAAAGCATGAAAAGTGCTGCAAATGAGAATTGCATCTTGATGTAGTTCCTAGATAAAGATGGAAAGATAAAAAACAAATTTTGAGAATTCATTTAAAAATCATTAGTATTTATATGAGTCAAATCATGAAGAAAGTAAAGTTTAAAAACAAATAAACACGATTTTTTTTGAGGAAAGTCATTTTAAAAAATATGAGCATTTTAAAAAAAAATTTAAACTTGAAAAACATTTAAACTAATTTTCAACTAACTAAGAAAAAAGAAGAGTTCCACTGTTCCAATGGAATATATTTAGTTTGATGTGTTAAAACAAAAAAACAAAACTTTAGTCTTTGCAAAAAGAATAAATACCGGAGAAGGAATGAGTAAATAAAAATCTTTTTTGAAAAGTTGTATTTGTAAAAAATTCATACTACGTCAAAACGAGATTTGTGATTTTTTTAACAAAAAAAAGATTTTAAAGTAGTCACAAAAAGGTGCTGTAATTAAACTATCAAGAACGGGGTTTTAAATGTTTATGGTAGCAATGCATCAGTAAATCTACCGTAAGACTATATTATGATATTTAACGTTATAATACTTCATTTATTTCTATTGGCTTGTTATTGTATTACCCACAGTTCTTTGAGTCTTTTAATATTTTGCGCAAAAGCAGAAAATATCATTTAAAAAAAAATTTTAATGATGAGAATTTCAGGAGATAAATTTTAAGATTCCAAAGTGTAATTTAGAAAATAAAAAAATTTTAATTTTTAAATGAGAATGGTACTATATTTTGAAACTTTTCTTTGTACAAAAGTGATGATCAATTTTGTGAAAGAAAAATCAAAAGATTTAGGGAAAAATCTGTTAAAATTATTAAATTCAATCAAAAAATTGACAACTTTCATTACATAATGAAAGTTGTCTGATAGATTCTAATTTTTTTTGTATTATGTAATGAATAAAAATTTAAAAATAAAATTAATTAATTTTACTAGTTTCTATAATGTTAGTTGCCTATCAAAGGTGAAGCAGCAAAAAAAACTGTGTATGCTGCTTGTTATAAAAAATATTCTTTATCTGTAATAGTTTTTTCATGTTTCGAATTTTTTTCAAATTCGTTATTTTTATGAAATGTTAGAAATTTACAAATTTACAACTTTTAATGCTTCTATTTTTGGTTTAGTTCATTTCTAAAATTATAAAAAAAAATTACGTCATTTTTTTTGCTTCTATGCCTTCTAAGCCCGATCTGTGAACTAAAGAAAAATAAACTTGTGGTTAAAAAAATATTATTTTATGATATTTATGAGTATCAACTTGAAAAATTGCATTGTAAAAATTAATGTTCATTTTAAAGAATCAAAGCTCTTTGACATCCACTTGCAAGATAATCCTCTGCTTTTACATTAAAATATGTTAAATGATCATTCATATCTGCGGCAAGGGCAATAGGTCGACAATTATGATCTTCAGAATTTTCACAAATTTTAAATGATGCTCCTCGAGCCATTCCAAATTCATAATGTACAAGATATCGATAAAAATATGGTTGTTTTTCGGCACTTGCAACTGATAACAATAAATTATCTGGATCCATTGAAGCTGGGATATTTGTTACCTAAAATATGCAAATTTGTAACCTTTTTTTGTCTTGCAACGAAAAACTTACAATATCATTTTTGTTGACAACTCTATATCGGAATTTTAAATTATTTTCAATTGCTTTTGCAAAGAGATAATTGCCAGTTCGAGGCTCTCCAAAAGTAACCAAACGAATTTTATTTGTTGGAAAAAGTGCTGAATCTGCCAGATATAATGCCGTCATGGAAGCTAAACTTCCACCTAAACTTCTTCCAGTCAACCAAATTCGATATCCTTCATGCTTTTTATGCAAATCTATTAAATCCTTTTTCATTCCACCTTCAAGGAAAAGATTTTGAAATCCATTATAAAAGTATGTCATTACTCCGGTGCCATTCACAAATTTTTCCCATGCTCCTAATTGTGCCTAAAAAATAGATGTTACTTTGAATGAAAACATTTATGATTTAGTCTTACAGCAATTCCTTGAACAAATTCTTGAAAAAGTTGTTTATCAAAAGATGATCCCCGATAAACAACATAAATGGATTTGGCTTCATCTGAAACAGCTAACATTCCAGCACATGTATTTCGAGCTTGATCACATTCAACTTCATATCTTTTTATCAGCCTTAAATTTGATATCAGACTCTTTCAAGTATAAAAAATGCCATGGCACACTTACTTAATATCTGGTCGACTATTTTGTAGGCAAGCTTTTGGATCTTTATTATTTACAGCCAAATTTAAGGAATATAAACTTCGACCAAGTTTATCAGTATATCGATATCCTTTAGCAGTGGTGACAGGTGTAGGACATTTAAAGGGATCTCGTTGAGCTGTAGGAAATCCTGTTGGACATGCAATTGGGCCACCACATGAATGAGTTTTTATACACCATCTTAAAATTTAATTTCATCAAAATTAATATTAATTAAATAAATTTTACCTGCAATTTTCACGAAAAGAAAAAATATTAATATAAGACTGGGTACATTTTGAGCAATCTTTTATATCACTGCAAACATTTACCATTCCACCAACAGCTTTATCAATATAAAATGCAAAAATTAAAAAAATCAGTGATAATTTTAACATTTTTTTCTTTTTCAATAAAATCAATGCGGCCGATTGATGAGATCGGGAAAAAGAAAAAAGATACAAAAATTAATTTCGGGAAAAAATTGAATAAAACAAAGTTTTGCGTTTTTAAAATCGGGTCATTGCGGTCGTTGTTTAACCTTGAATTTTTTTGTAATCCCTTTAAGTGATACTTTTTTCGATAAATTATGTTAGTTATCTAATAAGAGAACGAAAATTTTCAAAATGCAAAAAATTCGGATTTTATGTAATGAATTATTTAGAACTTTTATAGGAAAAATCTTATTACAAAAAACAAAAAAGAACAACATTTAATATATCAACTTGGCAGTACCACATCCGTATGCATTAAAGTATGAATTATTCCAATTAGCAGGTTGAGGCTGTGAGAGATCTGGCCAATAAATGAAATTTGAAGTAAAATTCGTTAATTTTGATGAATCAGCATCTCCCAATAAAACAAAGGTTATCCTAACACTAGATGGTATTTGATTGAAAAAGATATTTGCATTTGCTAATGCACTATTAGATGTATCTGAAATAAAGATTAATGATCCAATTGGCAATGATGTTGTATTTAAATTGTTGCTTTCAATATCGGTTAACAGTGATGCAAATTCTTGTAAAAGTGAATATGAAATTGCAGTTTGTTGAGTGTTGTTAATTTCATTTTGCATTTGAGCAATTGTTTGATGGCTATTCCATGAAGCAACATTTGTAAAAGCTCCAGCAACTCGAAGACGATCTGGATAATTTATATTTCCAATTGCAGATGAAATGAAGCTCATCTGGGTCTGCAACATTTAAAAAATATTCACATTAATTATAAATTAGTTTATTAATTAAAATGTACCTTGAAATCAATGTTATTTAAAAATACTGAATCATCGTAAGAAAAACTTATCCAACTTTGGCACGGGAGATATGGAACAAGAGTGGATGAAGATGGTGCAGTTGAAGAAGGTTGATTCATAGAAGTCGTTGCTGATGTTGTTGACTGTACAGTTGTAGCAATATTTGATGTTGTAGATGACGCAGCAGCCGACGATGTAGTGGTGGTACTTGGAAGGGTTGAAGACTGTACAGTCGAGGGGGCTGCAGTCGAGATGGTTGAAGGTGGTTGTTGTGTCACAACTCCATTGCCTGAAATTTGAATTTGTAAAATTATTTTAGTTTACAATAAACTTACATCCATAAGCATCATAATATTTATTGCCCCAATTATCAGGTTGGGGATTGCTTAAATCTGACCAATAAATAAAATTTGAAGTAAAGTTTGTTAATTTAGTTGCATCAGCATTTGATCCAAGTATAACAAATGTTAATTGAACATTAAAACTTGTTAGAGTTGGGAAAATTCGCATTGCATTTCTAATTGCCCCATCAGAAGTGTCGGAAATAAAGACCATAGCTCCAATGGGCCAATTTGTGCCAACAGTATAGTTCAAATTGTTCACAATTCCAGCAAATTGTTGTAAAAGTGAATATGAAATTGCAGTTTGCTCAGTGCTGTTTATTTCATTTTGCATTCGCAATATACTAAGACCACTGTTAAATGAAGCAACATCTGTAAAAGCACCTTGAACACGAAGGCGATTTGGATAATTTATTGATCCAATAACTGTGGAAATAAATGTCATTTGGGTCTAAAAACTTAATAATATTTTTGAAACAATTTTCTGTTATTACTTTAAAATCGTTGTTTTGGAGAGCCGAAGAATCGTCATATGAAAAACTTATCCAACTTTGACAGGGATGATATGGTTCAGGGGTTGTAACTGTTGTACCCGTTCCTGTTGAAGTTGAGCCCGGGGGTGAAGCTGGAGTTGAACTTTGAACAATAGTCGGTGAAACTGAAGAGGCAGATGCTGAAGTGGGAGGAACACTTGAAGGGGAAGATTGTGTCACTGGCGAAACATTACCTGAAATAATTGCAGATGTATTAACATTTTCATCTATTTCTTATATTCTTACATCTAAAAGCCGTTGCTAAATTCCATCCATCAGGTTTTGAGAAAAATCCAATATTTTGCCAATTATAAATTATTGCATCATCAAATCCACTAAGAGCATTTGCATTTGTATTACTTCCAGCCAAAATAAATGTTAATTTGATTCCAATTGGTTTTAAATCAGCATTGTAACGATTAACAGCTTGTTGAATTTGAATACTATTTGAAGTATCTGTAACAAAAATAAGAGTTGAATCTGGAGTTGTTCGGTTTTGGTTTTCATCAGCTACAAGTAATTGAATAGCTTTTAAAACATTTGTTGATGAAGTTGTTTGGGTTGTATTATCGATAGATTGTTGTAATCCTTGTTGAGAATTATTTGGATCCCATGGATATAAAAGATTTCCTCGAAGTTCATTATATGCTCCATATCGAATTCGTTCAGGTCGTGTAACTTGTCCCAAAATGGTTTTCGTAAAGTTTAATTGTGCCTAAATTTTTATTTATTTTTGTAAAAAAAAGTTAAAATTATTTTACTTGGAATTGAGCAGATGTTAATTCGTTTGAATCATCTGCCAAAACTGTAATCCAATTTTGACATGGATAATATGAGCCTGGAGTTGGTGTTGTTGTCGGTCCTGTTGATACTGTTGGTGACATTGATGAAGTACTTGATGGAATTGTTTGGGGTACTGAAGAAGAAGGAGATGTTTGTACTGTTATAACTTGTGTTGTTTGCGTTGTTATCCCTGCTCTTGATGGTGATACACTTGTGGGGGATGTCATTGTGACCTTAGTAACAGTTGATGCAGTTGAACTTGTGCCTAAAAGATTTAAGTTTTTAAATAAAAACAATGCTTAAATTACAAACATCCATAAGCAGCTGCCGCAACATCATAATTCCATCCACTTGGTTGTGGTTGAGATAAATCTGTCCAGTTAAGTATGTTTGTCGAAAATTGTGTTAATTTCGTGGCATCCACATTGTTCATTCCCAACAAAATAAATGTTATTTTAACATTTGCAGTTGCCAGTTGTGGTAAACGTTGAATAGCTCCTTGAAGGGCAGCATTCGACGTATCAGAAATAAATATTAAAGCTCCAATAGGAACAATATTTATTTGAATATTGTCTAAATTGGTTAATATGGCATCAAACTGTCTCGCTAAACTATAGGGTCCTCCTTGGAACATAGCTGTTACAGCACTTTGAATTTGTTGAATTGTTAATCCACTATTCCATGTTGCAGGCTGACTAAACATTCCAACAGCTGCAATCCTTTCAGGATGATTTAAAACTCCGATAGCTGATGAAACGAAATTTAATTGAGTCTAAAATATTTTTTACTAATGACCGAAAATCGTTTTTTATTTAAATTTATTACTGTGAATGAGTTTGTATCAAAAGTGTTAGAATCATCGATACCAAAACTTATCCAACTTTGACATGGAATATAAGATGATGGAGTTGTTGGAGATGGTTGAGTGTTAGAAATTGGTGAAGCACTTGAAGGAACAATGGATGATGTGGTGGTTGACGGAGATGTAGGTGATGCACTTGATTGAGTCGAAGGTATTGTTGATTGTGCTGCTACTGTTTGACTTGTATGCATTGTAACTCCACCTCTTGTTACGGTAGTAGTTGGCAATGTGGAAGAAATGGTCATTGTAGATGGACTTGTTTGGGGCTGTGTTGAAGTACCAGTTACGCCTAAAACATTTAACGAAAATTTAATTACCGAAATTTGAAAAAAAAATCCATAAAAAGTTTTATCTCTGAGGCACTATTAAATAATGTTAAAAAAATTTCTGCGACTTATTTGTTATAGGTAGTAATTATGTTTAAAATAAACTTTTTTATTCTTATAATAAACTAAATTAAAATTTACTACCAATAACAAATTAAAGTATTTTAAAAAATGGGCAGTTGCTTTTGAAAAAAAGATTTTAAAGTTTAAATATCGATCACATACATCCATAAGCTGGAGAAGATAAATTATTCCAGTTATCTGGTTGTGGCTGCGACAAATCTGACCAAGTGATAAAATTATTCGAAAATTGTGTTAATTTTGTTGAATCAACATTATTTCCAAGCAAAACAAAAGTTAATCGAATATTTGCTAGTTGTGGTAAACGTTGAATAGCACCTTGAAGGGCAGCATCAGATGTATCAGAAATAAATATTAAAGCACCAACAGGAACGTTATTTGTTTGAGTATTTGCTAAATTTGTCAATATTGCATCAAACTGTCTCGCTAAATTATAAGGTCCTGCTTGGAACGTGTTGTTTATGGCACTTTGTATTTGTTGAAGTGATAATCCACTATTCCAGGGTACAGGTTGTTGATATGCACCAACAGCTGCAATTCTTTCAAAATGATTAAAGCTTCCAATGGTATTTGAAATAAAGTTTAATTGGTTCTAAAATTTTTAGATAAATAACAGCATTTTTGTAACATTTTTTTACCGTAAACTGTGTGGAAGTAAGGTTAATTGAATCATCAATTCCAAAACTTATCCAACTTTGACATGGAATATATGAAGATGGAGTCGATGCAGATGTTTGTAAGCTTGTTGGTTGCAAAGATGTTAATGTTACTGAAGGTGTGGCTGTTTGACTACTTGATGGACTGCTACTTCCTTGAGTTGAAAATGTTGTTGAAGGTGCTTGTGTGGAGCTTGCGGTTACTGTATTTCCAGCCGTGGTAGAAGATAAAGCAGTGCCTAAATCATTTAACTTACTTTTCAGCTGATTTAATAATTACTTACATCTAAAAGCTTGTGAAATATCCCAACCATCTGGTTCAGATTTACTCATATTTTGCCAATTAAAGAATATTGCATCATCAAAACCTTGAAGCTGACTAGCATTTGTTTTCATTCCAGCTAAGATAAATGTTAGTTTAACTCGGCCCTTTAAAAGCGAATCATAAAGTCTAACAGCTGATTGAATTTGAATGGCATTTGTTGTGTCAGTTACAAATATCAAAGTTGAATCATGGATTGTTTGATTTTGATAAGCATTGTTGCTTAATGAACGCATTGCTCCAGTAAGACTTGGCGGGAGACTTGTTTGAACAGTATTATCAATTGCTTCCATGAGGGATTGTTGGTCATTTGTTGAGTTGAACTGATATGTCATATTTCCGTTACCTTCATAATATGCTCCATATCGAACACGTTCATAATGATTTACTTGGCTTAAAATAGTTTTTGCAAAATTTCGTTGAGTCTAAAATAATAATACATAGTTAAGAAGGAGAAACTAAATTTGTTACTTGGAATTGATCGATACTTAATACGTTTGAAATATCAACAAAAGTTGTTATCCAAACTTGACATGGGAAATATTCACTAGCACTAGGAGTTGATCCAGTTGTTTGTGTTACGTTATTTGTAGTTGGTGAAGCAGTGGTTGATGTTTGCGTCATTGATGAGGTTGAAGTAATAAGAGGGAGTGTTTGAGAAGTGGGCTCTGTGGAACTACTTGGACTACTACTTTGTGCGGTAGATGTCAATTGAAGTGTTTGTGTTGCAGTTTGGGATACTGTACTTCCACTGGTTGTCGAAGAACCAGACGTACCTAAAATTATTTTTGGATGCTAAATATTTATTTTTTGGCGCATTTTTTTCATATTATTACTTTATTGTGTTTTTTACGAATAAAACTACTGGCTAATTTTCTTCTGTTGCTATCTGACAGCGTAAACAAATTTGTTTACTGTAATACAGAATTTGTTTTTTTTATTTATTAATACAGTGCTTAAAGAAATCACCCTTTTTTAAATAAGTCATATTACTTACACAGTTTGAGGTGACACATGTATTACTCGCAAATAAAAAGTCAAAAAATTTTAGTGTCCTAGTATGAATTTTTTTTATTAAAAAACAGGATTTTTTGTCGGGTGACGGATCCCCCATATCACCCCCTCATGTTACGGCACTGTACTTACATCCATAAGCAGCAGCAGATAAGTTATTCCAATTATTTGGCTGAGGAAGTGATAAATCTTGCCAATAAATAAAGTTTGATGAAAATTGTAACAGTTTTGTGGGATCTACATTTGGTCCAAGCAAAACGAAAGTTATTCTAACATTTTTTAATGATGGTAACAAGTCGATAGCACCTTGAAGGGCAGGATCAGAAGTATCAGAAATAAATATTAGAGCACCAACGGGAACATTATTAACTTGAATATTTTGTAAATTATTTATTAATGCTCCAAATTGTGACCTTAAACTATATGGTCCTGCTTGCGTAAATTGTTGGGTTACAGCATTTTGAATTTGTGGAATTGATAATCCACTGTTCCATGTTGCAGGTTGACTAAACATTCCAATAGCTTGAATTCTTTCTGGATGATTCAAAGCCCCTATTGCGGAAGAAACAAAGTTTAATTGTGCCTAAAATATTTATTAGCTGTAGTTTTAAAAGCAATGTTTACCGTAAATTGTGTTGCACTTAGATAATTTGAATCATCTACACTAAAACTTATCCAACTTTGACATGGGATATATGATGATGGGGTTGTTGGAGATGTTTGTACACTTGTTAATGTCAACGGGGAAACTGAAGTTTGAGTAGGGGGCGCTGAAGGACTACTTGTACTGCTGCTTTGTGTAGCTGATATACTTGTGGATGGGACTGTTTGAGTAATACTTGTCGATGTTCCACTTGTCGTGGAAGAACCCGTTGTACCTAAAAATATTTTAATAGCTGTTCATCCTCTGAAAGTTTCCACATACATCTTAAAGCCGTCGGTAAGTCCCATCTATCTGGTTTTGAGAAAAATCCAATATTTTGCCAATTAAAGATTATTGCATCATCGAATCCTTGAAGGGCATTTGCGTTTGTGTTACTTCCAGCCAAAATGAATGTTAATTTTATTCCTATTGGTTTTAACTGTGTGGTGTAAATAGATAGAGCTTGTTCAATATCAATACTGTTGGAGGTTTTAGTTACAAAGATTAAAGTTGAATCTGGAGTTGTTCGATTTGGATTTTCATTAGCAACCAATAATCGCATTGCTCTTGTTAAGCCTGGCGGAAGATTTCTTTGTGTTGTATTATCAACGGCTTGTTGTAATCCTTGTTGAGAATTTCCGTCATTCCAATCATAAACAATATTTCCTTGTGATTCGTAATAAATTCCATATCGAATTCTTTCAGGATGTGTGATATTGTTCAAAATAGATTTTGTAAAATTCAATTGTGCCTAAAAAGATTAATTTATTTTTACAAATTTGAAATTGTATTACTTGAAATTGTGGAGCTGTTAATTTATTTGAATTATCTGCTAAAACAGTTATCCAATTTTTACATGGATAGTAAGAACCTGGAGCAGGAGTTGTTGTTGGCCCTGTTGACTGAGAGGAAGTTGCAGGAGAGGTATTTGAAGAGGTACTTCCAGTGGAAGATGGTTGCGTTTGTACTGAAGAAGGGCTTGTAGGAAAGCTTGATGATGTTGTTGTTGCTGCAGCAGTAGAAGTGGGCATTGTTGTGATATTATTGGTACCTAAACAACATCTTTCTTGGAAAAATTTTATTTCTTTATCACTTACATCCATAAGCAGGTGCTGATAAATTATTCCAGTTATCTGGTTGTGGCACTAATAAATCTCTCCAAAAAACGAAATCTGATGAAAATTGTAATAATTTGTTTTGGTCTACATTTTGTCCAAGTATAACAAAAGTAATTCTTACATTTGTTAATGATGGTAACAAGTCGATAGCACCTTGAAGGGCAGGATCAGAAGTATCAGAAATAAATATTAGAGCACCAACGGGAACATTATTAACTTGAATATTTTGTAAATTATTTATTAATGCTCCAAATTGTGACCTTAAACTATATGGTCCTGCTTGCGTAAATTGTTGGGTTACAGCATTTTGAATTTGTGGAATTGATAATCCACTGTTCCATGTTGCAGGTTGACTAAACATTCCAATAGCTTGAATTCTTTCTGGATGATTCAAAGCCCCAATAGCAGTTGAAACAAAGTTTAATTGTGTCTAAAATATTAATCAATTTTATATTGTCTGTCAAAATCTTTCTTTTACCATAAATTCGGTGTTATCAAGGTTGTTAGAATCATCTACTCCAAAACTTATCCAACTTTGACACGGAACATATGGAACTGCTGAAGTTGTTCCACTTGTGGTTGTTTGGGCAGATGCTGTTGAACTTTGAACGGTAGATGGTGGATTTGTATTTGAAATTGTTGGGTTTGGGGTTGGTGAAGTTTGTGTGGACGTTGATGGCGAAGCGCTTGTGGAGGTTGAAATTATTGTACTTGTTGGACCAATAGTACTTGTTCCACCAATACCTTAATTCATGTTTATTTAATTAGTGCCTTGCAAATACATTTTTAATTTTGACTTATTTTTAGTAATTAAAAAAATTAAAGTAAACAAGATACGTTTTTGTTTAAAAAAGTTAGTATTTTTAAATTAATTTTGTTTGAGTTTTGCTTCTAGATCTTAAAATATTCAAAAAATACTTACACCCATAAGCAGGACCATAAACAGTTCCCCAATTATCTGGTTGTGGTTGAGATAAATCTTTCCAGCTAATGAAATTTGCTGAAAACTGTGTTAATTTGCTTTGGTCTGCATTTGGTCCAAGTAAAACAAAAGTTATTCTGACATTTGTTAATTGTGGTAACAGTTGGTCAGCTCCTTGTAGGGCTGAGTTAGAAGTGTCAGAAATGAAAATCAAAGCTCCAACAGGAATATTATTTGTTTGAGCGTCGCCAAGATTGGTCAAAACGGCTTCAAATTGCTTTCTCAAAGAATACGGTCCTACTTGTTGCATTGTTGTTACAGCATTTTGAATTTGTGGAATTGTTAATCCACTATTCCATGTTGCTGGTTGATTAAACATTCCAACAACTTCAATCCTTTCTGGATGAGTAATATTTCCAATTGCAGAGGAAATAAAATTCAATTGTTTCTAAAATATTTTTAGGATATTATTTTTCTATAGTTGTTTAATTTACCGTGAAACTACTGTTATCTAAAACTGTTGAATCGTCGATTCCAAAATGTATCCAACTCTGGCATGGAATATATGGGGAAATGGTAGTTCCTGTTACAGTACTGGTAGGTCCAGTTGTTGTTGAAGAAGATTGAGATGTTGTTTGAGGGGATGATTTTGTTGTTGTGGAAGAAACAGGCATAGATGTAGGTGTAGTTGGAGATGTTACACTTGGAGTTGAACTACTCTGTGGTAAGGTTGGAGAAGTTTGAGGTGTAGTTGTTGTTGGAGGGGTTGGTGAAGTTGGTGGAAGTGTTGTAACATTTGAACCTAAAAATTTTTAAGAGCTTGAAGCTGGAATTTAATTATCAGGCATACATCCATAAGCAGGACCATATACGTTATTCCAATTATCTGGTTGTGGATTTGATAAATTAGACCAGGATATAGTGTTATTAGAATATTTAGCTAATTTGCTTGCATCAACATTATTTCCAAGTAATACAAAAGTGATAGTTATATTTGCAAATTTTGGAATAAACTGATCAGCTCCTTGAAGTGCTGAATCAGAAGTATCAGAAATCAATATTAACGCTCCAACAGGATAAGAAATTGGTTGAATGCTTAACAACGATGTTTCCAAACTAGCAAATTGTGATCTTAAACTGTAAGGCCCAGATTGTGTAAATTGTTGGGTTACAGCATTTTGAATTTGTGGAATTGTTAATCCACTATTCCATGTTGCTGCTTGATTGTACATGCCGATAGCTTGAATACGTTGAGGATAGTTTAAAGCTCCAACTGCAGATGAAATAAAGTTTAATTGTGTCTAAAAAGCATTAAACATTTTTAAATTTTTCTTTTATCTTTTTTTGCTTACCTTGAAATCTGCGTTACTAAGTTTGTTTGAGTCATCAACTCCAAAACTTATCCAACTTTGACATGGAATATATGGAGTTGAAGGGGTTGTACTTGGGATTGTTCCAGGTGTTGTGGGTGATGAAGAACTTGTTGGTCCAGCAGGTGTTGTTGTTGTTGTGCTCGTCGATACAGTTGGAGGAGGAGGTGTTGTTTGAGTGCTTGTTACAGTTGTTGGCACATATGTTAGTGTAACAGATGTTGTTGTTGGGGAAGAACTCGATCCCATTGTAGTCGATGATGGAATAGAAGATTGTGTTGTTGACATTGAAGGGGTTACAGTCTGTAATGTATAAATAGAAACACCATGACGGGTTGGACCTGTTACCGTTGTGCCAGTAACTGGTGTAGCTGATGAACTAGTTGTTGGAGGACCACAATAAAATAGTTTCAAAATATCTCTTGCATATGTATCGTAGTCGATATTCAGAATTGGATTAAATTCAATAATTTTTGATGGATCATCAACAAGTGGCAGCAATTCTTGTTTGCTTGCTGGATAAATTGCAACAATAATCAAGGCACCTCTTTGATCGATAATATGAGAATTTGTTGAAGCTCTTGCAACATCATCTGTATCACTAGTTGAAGTGAAAAATACTGTATTTTGATAATCCAAAGGAACACCACTAAATGTATGTATAAGAGTTCCAATACCACTAAAATTCTTGATTTAATAAATTTTAGATATTGCAAGCAAAACTTACAAAGTGATGCTATTGTTATTTGCAAATCTGGTAATGTTATTGTTAACGGTATTGTCAAAATCTGTTTTGGCACCAAAAGTGCCATATTCATATGTGCAAGAAGATTGATCAGCATATGAAATTAAACCAACTCGTTCAAATTGTGTCCAATTTGTCTAAAAAATTTTGCATATAGTTGAAAAAAACAAAATTTAAATTTGCATACTGCAACAATATTTTTTGTAACTAAAAGCTGCATCTGTTTAAATTCCATATCTCCATTACTTTGTGAAGCATCCAACGCAAAAACAATATTACTTCTGCATGGATAATAATCGGCTGGTGAAGGGGTTGATGGAATTGTTGACGTTGAAGTTGGAGGCATTGTTGGAAGTGGACTTGGTGGAACTGGGGCAGCACAAAGGGCAGCATTAATTTGTTGTATAATATTACCGTCGTAAAATAGATTCGTTTCAATAACCGTTCCAGAAAGATAATATAAATTTGTTGGATCTGCATTAACTGCAATAACAATAATATCTCCATCAATATTATTTGCTTCTGCAACAGTAGCAACATAATCGAATTGTCCACTGTAAGTAATTAAAATTGTTGTAAAAGTAAAATTTGGCCGACGATTTGTTAGATGTGATTGAAGAGAATAAAGCCCGGCATAAATGTCACTAAATCCATTTGGGTCTCTGTCTTTAACAGAATTTAAATCAGCAACAAAATCATCAGTTTTGTTGTAATTGAATGCTTTTGAGGGTAAAAGGTGTGTACCAAGTTGAGAATATAACATTCCCAATGTTTCAATGGTGATCGATGAAATATTCCATGTAGGTATGAGAGATTTTGCGAGGAAATCAATTTGCTAAAAAATAATGATGAAGATACTTTTTAATAATATTTAAAATATTACTCTATTAAAATCATCAATTGTTCCCACGGCAACAGATTGATCAATCAAAATAGCAATATCTTTTTGGCAAGTGGGTCCAGGTGGTGGGGGTGGAATTGTTGGAGGAACAGCACTTAAACGAGTTAAATTATAACAGATTAAGTAAATTTATTTGCTTACGTAACATTACTTGGATTGAGATTGTGCAATAGTTGATCTGTTTGATCAGGAGATAAAGTATAATTTGTATTTTGAAGTTTACTAACATTTTGAAAGCCATCAAAAACTGATAAACTCAAATTTCCTGCTGCTCCTAAAGCAACAAAACTAAAAGTTTGAAATTGAAAATCTGATAATGCAGTTGCAGTATCATTAAGATCTTTTTGAGTCCTAAAATTCTTTCATTAAACTTGCTATTGTTGATTATGCAAATTTATACCCTGAAGCTAAAACCATCATAACATTTGTATTATCTACTTTTGTAGAGCCAAATTTATTCATAACCGTTAAAGCTTTGGCAGGATTTGTTTCTGCGTTGGCCAATGTTATATCGGATATCGCTTCCCGAACAGAATCTAAATCGCTGATTTCGTAATAACTCATAATATTTACGGATGCATCAGAAAATCCAACAATTCCAACATTTGTACGATCTCCTGCACGATCGAAAACAGGTGCACCAAGAGGAAGTCTTTGTGCAATATTTGTGGCAATATAATTTTTTATCTTAAATAAAAAAACATGTTTCAATGTTGTTAAAAGCTGATAACAAACTTACTATATCAAAATTTGCTTGTCCAATTTTTATTGAAGTATCGAGCATAATTAGGATATCTGGTGCACCAGTTGGGGGAGCTGGTGAGGAGATTGTGGTTGTTATTGGTCCAGTCGGAGATATCGGACTCGTCGAAGTTATTGGTCCAGTCACGGTCGGAGTGGCAGTCGGGGTTATCGGACCACCAGTGCCCGTCGTTGTTGACGTTATGGGACCTCCGGTGCCAGTTGTTGTTGCCCCTGTTCCCATTGAAGGGCTCAAAGAATTTGACGGAGGTGAAGTTGTCGTTGGAGGAATCGGAGGTATAGCAGCTGCATCAACATCTTAAGATAAATATTTGCATATTTTTAAACATCAAAAAACAAAAATTCCTACTTTGATTATATTTATGTATTCCAACCCCAAGCATCACACTTCCCGCAACAAGCATAGCTGCACCAGCAACAAATGCCGCAATACTAAAGTAAAATAATCTTTTACTTGTTCCACTAAAGGTACCCGTGGTAAGGTCGTACGACTCCATTTTGAAGCTATAAAATATTTACACTATAAGATTTAAATGATACAGTACCAAAAAAAACTTACTCTTACCACTTTTTTTGTACCGTAGTAAAAGTTAATTCTCAAAATCCCTTCCAAAACTTTGAAACAAAATTTTGTTAAAATTTTTCCAAGAAAAATTTTGTGCAAAAGAAAAAAAAAGTAATTTTAATTGATTCTTTTTAAGTTAATTATGGAAAAAATTTCGGCGCCTGCTTTCTGCAATTTTTTGACTGTGATAAGAAACTATCAAAAATGCTAATTAATTTTATGCTTCTTTTTATTTTTTTCTCTCTCGTTGAAAAAGGGTGTATAAAAACGTTTTACATGTTGCGACTTTAGCATAAGTTAATCATATTTGTTGTTACAGGAAATACCTTTTTTAAGGTTTTAAAAAGTTATGAGTAATGGATATTACTTTTTACTGTTTATTTTGTACTGTACTTTTTGGACAATGAAATTTTGCACAATAAATTTTTTGTTGGAATTTTTTAACACTTCTGAAAAAATTGCATTATTTAACTTTTTTGGGTGTGGCCAATCATTATCAATTAAAATAAAAAAACAATTAAATTTTATTTTTTGCTTTAACTGAAAGTAGTTTGTTGCTAACGGTGACATCAATAAATACCGAAGCAGCTTTTCACCTTTAAATCCGAATCTTGAAATACAAAAGTCTTTAACCATTTTGTAAAAAGCTAGGATAGAACAAAATTATTCAAAAGTTTTTTTTGCAAATTTAATTTCAACAATTTTTTGTATTTGTGGCACCTTGCTATAAACACAGACCTGGATCTCGCAAACAGTCTAGCACTGTGTTAAACTTTTTGCAATTTTCAATGCAAATAAAAGCTTTTGTCTGAAGAAATGTATGAAGCAATATTACATTATTCTTATCAAAAAATTCTTTCATTAATGTAAAAATTTAATCTATAACGAGATTAAAATAGAAGGCTGCTTTTTCTTTTCAACTTTTCCCTTTTTTCTTACAACAAGAAAGAAAAAACTTTATGTGTTTTGTTGTTTTTGGGCAAGAAGAAAAAAAGATTGCCAAAAAAAACTGTTGAAATCGTCTATATTTGTTTTCAAGGTGAAAGATAACATGTTAAAAATAGATGCCATTTTGTTGTCATTATCAACATCAGTGAGAAAAAAAACATGTGTAATAAATCAACATTTTTGAAAGAACGGTTCAAAGTAAAAAAACAGTAAAGTTGATCAAAAAAAAATAGTAGCATCGTAAACAGGCGTGCCCAAAAATTCCTCTGAAATGACAAATTTGTTTTTTTGCTTTTAAAATTACTCATTTGATTTGGTATGCTACACTGTAAAAGTAAAAAATCTCTTTTCAATGAATAAGCTTATAATCATGACTACACATTTTCATTAAATAAGAAATTCGATGAACAAATAAAATGGCAATATATTTCTTGGCAGAAAATAAAAAAACGTTATATCATGAATATTTAAATTTCAAGTCACTTTCCAAAAATACTTTTTGGATTTTGTAAGAAAAAATACTGATTATGTTACTTTGTTTTTGACTCTTCAAAAGCCCTGATTTCTGAAATTGATAAAAATCAAAGTTTCAGAGTTAAATAAAAATTAAGATAAAGAATTTTTGTGGATTTTTTCGTTAAATATTTCAAAAAGTCCTTCATGTATTTTTGTTTAATTATTTATTGTTTTTGGTATAGTATTTAAAAAAACAAACGAATTTAATCAAATTTGTTTGTTTAGAAGAAGGCAACAAAATTACTGTATTATTTTTTGAAAGATTTGTATTTCTTCAAACTTCAAAAGAATATTTAAAAATATTGGTTTTTGTGAACTAAACAATTCAGTTTGATCCATCAACCCCTATCAAAACATTTCTTGTAGTAGGGAAAAATGTTAAGAGAAATATTTA
>CABFKO010021224.1:0-18779 GCA_901766855.1 Panagrolaimus sp. ES5
AAAAATATCAGAGCTTCAGAACGCTTCAAAAATTTTCTCCAAGCGATTCAAAAACACAAAAATGATGAAAAAACCCGACGTCAGATCTGGACAGTCCCTTTATTTGGGTTCACATACAAATCATATAATTTATATGATACGTACCAAAAAAATGCCGTTTTTAACCATTTTGGTTTTCTCAACTGCACAACCCCATAATTTGATTTAAAAACCCCTAATATGGCTTTTCCATGGTTTATGATTCTTTTTAACAAAATCAAAAAATTCCGCTTCGAGAGTACAAAAAAAGAGCCCGTGCTTCGTTTCAAATGTGTCTCATAAACCTTTTTCATTTTGATGGTTACTGTAACAATTGTAAATATTTTCAAAAAGTGTTTCTTTATTTTAAAACCCAAATCAAACAATAAAACTTTTAAATATTCAAGCAAAAAATGATAAATTCCCAAAAACGCTTGCTCATTTTGCTGCAATTTTATCGGCATTGTCGTTGACAACAGACACAAGTTCTGCCATCTGAGCTTGGAAAGCCTGTTACATCATTCTGAAAAATACTTTTTGTTATTAATTATATTCTATTTTTGACTTAGAAAAATGTTGCTCATTTTTTTGCATACCTTTGATGCCCGATTTGTAAGACCCCAAGATTCACAGCATCCCATGCATCGTTCATTAACATTTCCAGAGCTGCATGTGGCAGTTGTTGATTGATTATCAATCATTAAAGTGAAACTTGCTTGACGGGTACATCCTTAAATTATTTAAATAATTACTGCATTTTAATTTTTATATGGAAAACTTACGAAAATTGCAACGATTTCGATCCGTAAATTGTGCCATTCCAAAAGCAAATAAAACAAAAAGAAAAATCAAAACTTTCATCTTTTTTTTCCCCAAAAATAAACTTTTGATTACTTTTTCACAAAATTTTAGCAACTTTTATAATGACTGTTTTTTTATGTTTCTACATAATGAGTAACACCGACAAATGATGATGATGCAGAAGATGATGGAAGTGTTGACTTTAATCTTTAAACAAAACAAAAAAATGTATGTTGTTGAAGATGAAGTTGTTCTCAAAATGATTCAATTTTTGTTTGGACTTTTTTTAAAAAAAATAGAAAAATTTTTGTAAGATTGCTTTTTGACCTGAGAAATATAAAAGCTGCTTCCTTTTTTTCTATTTTTCACCAAAAAAAGGAGAAAATGAAAGTGGTCGTTTTTTGTACTCTTATTTTGGCTTATGCCTTTGTTGCAATTTCAGCTCAAAGATGTTCTTCAAGTATGTTTAATGTACTGTAAATGTATACTGTATTAATTACTATCATATTTAGCATGTACTCGATCAGCATCATTCCAAGTTGATATTGATGGAACTCAAACAACTGCTCGATGTACAGATACAAATGCTTCAAGTCTTGCTGCACGGTGCCCTGGTTGCTGCCAAGCTTGGGGTCTTTCACGTGGTTTCCAAAAAGTTTGTTTTCTTTTACATGTAATATTTTTAAATTAAAATTATTTACAGACTTCAATCACTGGCTTTCTTTCATCTGATGGAAATAGCTGCATTTGTTGTCAACATTGTTAAGCTAAAAACTTGTTTGTTGTAATTTTACAATATTAAATTTTGGCATAAACTTCTTATTTTTTTTGCAAAAAAGTATAATAAAATTTTTCATATTTTCCAAACTTGAACTGTAGATATATTTAGAAAAAAAGGCTTTTGTAAATAAATGTAAACTGTCATTTTCATTTATTTTTTAGTACATGTTAACTCAGCACATTTACCGTATATTTTTTTGAATATAGTCTGTTCTTTGGAACAATCTGTGCCGTTGAAAGAGTAATTTTTGTAAAACTTTGATAAAAATATGTAAAGCTTAAAACATATCGGTTCTCAAAATCCAGTACAACATATGTATGTATATAAAATAGTGTGTCCAGTATTTAAAAGGCCAAAATGCAACTAACCAAAAAGAGACTTTTTAAATCGATTTTTGTTATTTGCGCATATTCTTCTTGATGAAAAAAATTGACTTTTGTTATTTGGCTTTCGTTTTTCTTTAGCAAAAAGCAAATTTTTCAGAAAATTAAATATGTTAATTAAACCTTTCTACTTTTTGTGTAACTGTAAAAGTCGATTTCGAGAAAGAGCAAAGAATTTTAGATCATTATTCAATATATTTCTATTATTTTTTTTACCAACGTTCAATGTTTTTTCTCATTATTATTTGGTATTTAATTTAAATGTTTTGAATTCATTTAAATTAAAAAATGATTTAATTGATGCTCCATGTGAATTGACTTTAAAGGCATTCTTTCAGCTTTTTAACGAATGTGAAAATTTGTCAAAAGTAAGTTTCACTAATAAAAAAAACCAAATTTGAAAATTGCGGGTTTTCACAAAAAAATGTGAATTAAACTATGTTTTTCTATGTTTAGGAACTTAATTGGACCAAAGAAATTATTAGAGCACATCCAGCTGACAATAAAATTCAATATTTCCTTAATCAAACTCTGACACATTTGGATGAAATGTTCAAAAAATCCAAATCAGTGTTAGAATTGCAAAAAAAGTTAAGAAGTAAATGTATGAAAACTTTTGGTGACACAGTTCTTTTACCAAACCTTCAAATGAAAAACAAACTTTTTTGGATTTTATTTTATTTCAGCTTGGTATTGACTGTGGTATTAATTATGCTAATTTATAAAGAACGAAATTTTTTATTTCAAACATTGGAGGATCGTTTAGCTGTGTTTTGCGTAACTGCCTTTTATCTTTTTATTATGAGCTTAACACATTCGGTTATATTAGGAGTATTATCACGAAATTTAAATTTTGTCTGCAGTTCTAAATTTGAGGATCTTCTTTCAACTGCATCATTATTATTTCTTCAAAAGTATATTTTTTTTTGAATTTCTATCACTTTTTTTATGAATTTTCAAGCACTGTTAATTGTTTTTCAATTTTAAGTATCTTTCGTTCTTCTTCAATTAAATATATTAATGAAAATTAGTTATTCATAAACGCTGATGAAAAATGAATAAATGATTGAAAAAACTTGTTAAAAATTTAAAAAAAAAAAATTTTATTTATTTTAGTATCATCAATTTTTACGAAATCTATAGATAGTGTATACACTATACACTGTTGTTATTGTCGTTGTTGATGAAATCAAAGAGTTCAATATTGCAAAAAAAAGAACGTTGCACTTTTTAATTTTTTCAACCGAGAGAAGTTTTAATGTCTCTTTCTTTTTTCCTATCTTTCTTTCTTTTTTTTGCATTTTTTGCAACAAAAAAAAAACACCGAAAGAGAGCCTTGCATAAAGAGCATGCGACAAAAAAGATGTTTACATGCCAAAAAAGAGAAATTTCTGGAAATTTCTTTCCAATTCTTGCACTTTCTTTTTTACCGTGAAAGGGGGTATAAAAGCGAACCATCATGTTCAGTTTTTTCAAGTTAAATTTAAAAAATATATTGAATTGGTTTGTATAAGTGAACTGTTTAAAAAATGTCTCTTTGGCTTTATGATCCATTTCGGGCTTCTCATCGCCCTCAAAATCCCTTCAATGAATTGGCTCAACTTGAACGACAACTTGATCATTTCTTTGATGCTCCATCTCAACAAATTAAACTTCGTGATCATGCTGGCCAACTAACCCATAATGAAAATGGTCTTAAATACCGTATCGACGCACGCGGCTTTAAACCTGAAGAACTTAAAGTTGATGTTGAAGGTGATCATCTTGTTGTTCGAGCTGAACATAAAGAAGAACATGATGGGGAATCTGTTCATCGAAGCTTTATCCGACGTGTTGCCATTCCAAAGGATATTCAAAAAGAAGGCTTAAAATGTGATTTGGATGACGCTGGTCGCCTTGTTATTACTGCTCCAAAGGCTGGACTTCCTGATGCTCAAAAGCGTAGTATCCCCATTAAATTTAAAAAATCTGCTGCTATTCAAGAATCTAAATAAATTAATATTTGTATTTTTTAAATTAACAAATGCTTTATTTATTTTGTAATTATTTGTAGCTATTTATTTTTTTTGCAAATAAATTTGGTTGTTTTAATTAAGTCCTTGCTTTTAACTATAAATACGTTAGCCAAAAAAGTCAGAAAAAGAGATTAAAGATAATTGCTTTTTTATGGGAGATGAAATGGTCGTGATAAAATAGAAATTCAAGAAAACATCATCACTTTAACAGATAATAGTGATCAAAAAATGAAAAAATGAAAATTTTAAGTTACTATCATTTGTCAAAGCAGTGCTGTTTTTTTTCAAACTTTTTAAAGGTTTTTTTTCAGCAGAGCTTTAATAAAGCGTTTTGAGCTAAAATGTTCTTTACCAAATAAAAATGAATTTTTATTAACCTTTTTTTATTATATTTATTATAATTCGAAAGCAACAAAAACTTAAGAAAAAAAAAGTGTGTCAAATAGTCAACTTGAAGTCGAATAAAAACCGCTTTTTTGTTAGATATTTTGGAGATATTTTGAAAGTGAAAAGAAGTAATTTTCCGTCGGCGACAGTGGCGGGTCGCCAAAGACGAACGTTCAAAGATGCCTTTGGTTTTTGACAAAATGAAAAAGGAAAACGGATTTTGACTTTTATCTGAAAAAGGAAGAAACAGATGGATAAATTTCAGAAACAAAATGAAATACAAATTTTGAAAAAGAAAAGTTTAGTCACTAAAAAAATATCCGTGGAAAGAAAAAAAAAATGCGTCAAAAGTTCAAAGGATTTTGTATTAAAAAAATAGTTGACATTGAGCTTCTTTTTTAGTGACATTGAAATAGATGTGAGAGCGGTTTTTTTATTGAATGTTATATGTTTTTATTTAACTAATATTTGTGTCAAATTTTTATTTTTTATGTAACACAAAAAAACTGCCTTCTGCAAAAAAGATTTGCTTGAATCTTTCGGAAATCATAAATTTTGATTGAACTTTCATCTTTCATTTTCATTTCGTAAACTTTAAAATTTTTCAAGTACGTTCACAAATATTTTTGTAAGAATCAGACATTTTTTCTTATTAATTAAATTTCATTTTTTATGAATTTTATGAGTCAAGTTTTTTTCTCTCTTTTTTTCTTTCTCCCTCCTTTAAGCAAAGGCATCTAGATTCTGGAACAATATTCTTTCGGTCGTTCCAACTTGATTTTGTCTTCAGCTTTGATCTTTAAGATCGAAAAAAAGCTCATGAAAATCGTCCTTGCTGGTTTACAAACCACATCATTATTCTTTTTTTCAAAACATTTTTCTTTTGCGTGTATCAGAGACAAGGATTATTATTTTTCATCTTTGAATTTCGTTCGTTTTATTTTTGATGGCAATCAAAAATTTGGAAAGAATCTCGTTTGAATCGCTTCTGTTTATTCTCTAACGTATATTTGAAGGCTTTTAAACATGCTTCTTTTTTTCAGTTTTCAAACTCAAAACAATGCGGTTGCCAAGGCTGCTACTCAATCTTTGGGTGATAAGTTTTTTAACCGTAATTGTTTATTCTTTTCGGGATCAAAGTGAAAACTGTAGACTTTTTGGAGAATGTGATGCTGTAGAAGATAGTTTACCAGAATTTTCAGAAAATATTGAAAGTGAACCTGTTGTAAATAAAAGTTTGTTCCTATTTTTTACAATAATTTTGAAACCAAAAACTTACAGTAACCTTTAAAATTCCACATCAAAGAAGTTATTCCCCAAGTCAAAATGAAATTGAATGGGCTCGAACAAAAGTTGAAGAATTATTTAATCGAACTGAACCTTTAATTCTTGAAAATATGTCAGAATTTGATAAAAACAGACAAGCTCCAAGCAATTTTTGGACTTCTCATACTTTATCAACTCCATACGCTCGAGAAAGATCTTTTCCAGCTTTAATTGCACTTTTGGCAACAAAAAGAATTGCAAAGTAAGAACTTATTTATTTGTCAAAAATTATTATTTAAATTTTAGAACAAAAGGTGTAGTCCCAAATGAATTGAATCCACAACTGGAAGCTATATGTCCTCGAGATACGGTACAGTATTGTGAAAATCGAAAATATCGTACTTTTGATGGTTCATGTAATAATATTGCAAATCCAATGTGGGGTGCAACATATTCTCCAATGCAGCGATTCATTGATGCAGATTATGGTGATGGAATTTCTGCCCTACGAGCTTCAAAAACTCCACCCCATCAAGATTTACCAAATGTTCGATTTTTATCAACATCACTTTTTCGTGAACCTTTTGCAAAACAAGAACAGCTAACAACTTTGGTTCCACATTTTGCACAATTTATTTTTAATGATATGGTTCATATTGCTTCTGCTCAATTAACAGATGGAGAAAAGCAATTACCAATTCCATGTTGCCATTCTGGAAGCCATGGAATCAGACATCCTGAATGTGCTTCAATTCGAATTCCTAAAAATGATAAAAGATTGAGTGATTTCGTTGATTGTATGCCATATCCTCGAACAGTAACAGCAGCACGGGAAGGATGTCCACTTGGTCCACGTGAGCAAGCGAATTCTGCAACAAGTTTTCTTGATGCTAGCACAATTTACGGTTCAACAAGACAAAAAGCAAAAGAATTGAGATCTTTCAGAAATGGTAGATTTAAAAAATTTAACTAACAATTTTCAAAAAATGAATTTAGGGCAGCTTTTAACAACATCTAAATCATCATCTTTTGGTGATATATTTCCATCAACAATTGATCCATTAAAAACAACTTTTTCAAGTGTTTGTGCTTCATCCGCAGGTCATTCATGTTTTGTTAGTGGCTCAGAGCATGTTAATTTTCTTCCAACTTCTGCCGCTCTTCATACCCTTTGGATTCGTCAACATAATAATATTGCAAATCAACTTTTGGTAAGAAAATTAAATTTTTTTTTTTACTATTTTATTTCAAATTAATTTCAAGCTTTGAAAAGACAAGGATACAGTAAATTTTAAAAAACGCTTTTTTTATTTTTTATTACTATCACCTTGCCAAACTGATGCTGGTTTTTGAATGATTTTCACTCTATTTTTTAGGCATTAAACAAAAAATGGACAGATGAACAAATTTTTCAAGAAGCTCGTAGAATTGTTATTGCCCAGCTTCAGCACATTACTTACAATGAATTTCTCCCTTTAATCGTTGGAAGAGAATCATGGAAAAAATATGGTTTAAGCCCAAAGGAATCAAATGCTGAAGAAGATTCATATAAATTAAATACAGATGCATCAATTTTGAATAGTTTTGCAGCAGTTGCAGGACAATTCTTCTTTTCACTTTTTGAATCTAAGCTAGCTTCATATAGTTCACAAGGAATCAGAGTTCAGGAACGCCCATTATCAGAATTACTGAATGATCCTTCAAGTCTTAGTTTTCCGGATAAATTAAATTCATTGTTACGGTATCTTATTCGAGAATCTCCACCAAAAATGGGTCTTCAAATGACTGAAGAGTTAAGAGAAAAACTTTTTAAACATCATGGAAATTTTGGATTAGATTTAGCGGCACTTTTGTTACAAACTGGAAGAGATCATGGCATTCCAAGTTATGTTCATTGGAGGGAAAAATGTGGTGGATCAAAGATAAAAAGATTTGAAGATCTTGAAAATGATATTCAAAATCCATCATGGCTTCTTCCACTTCTTGAACGAACTTTTGCATCTGTTGAAGATGTAGATTTAATGATTCTTGGATTAGCTGAAAAGCCTCTTCGTGGAGCTTTAGTGGGACCTACTTTTTCATGCATTTATTCATTACAATTTCGAAAAACGAAAAAAGGTGACAGATTTTGGTATGAAAATAGTTTTGGCCCTTCTGCTTTTACCGACGAACAACAAACTGAAATCAAAAAAACAACAATGGCAAGAATTTTATGTGATAATTCTGGAATTAATAGTGTTCAAGCAAAAGTTTTTGAAGCTTCTGATTTATATGAGTGAGATATTCTTATCACTGATAAGTTAAATATAAAATATGTATTTTAGTAATTTCCCTGTTGCATGTAATGATACTTCAATGCTTCCAAGGATGGATCTTGAAAGACATTGGTTTGATACAGATGCCCATATTGAAATGCCCGTTACAATGGCAACAATTCGAAAAGCAATAAAACTTGGAATGTTAGAAGTTGAAGAAAGACGAAGAAAAGAAACAAAAAATATTAAAATTCGTAAATATTTTTTTTAAATATTAAAAAATTAAGTATAAAAAATTTTTAGATCAAGGACCATTTCATCATGGTGATCCGTTACTTGCATATGGAAAAATGATGAGAGCTAAAAGAGAGGCAATTGAAGTTTCAAAAATGTCTTCAGTACTTTTAGAAACAACTAAAATGCTTTTATCTGGACATCCAGCACTTTTGGATAATAAAGCACCATTGCCCCTTCGATTAGATGGAAAAACTCTTCAACAACTATTACCAAATATTGATGTTTCAAGGTTATAAAAATATTTAAAAAATTTTGTTTTTAACGTTTTAAAACTTTTTAGTTTTGTAAATAATTTTACAGCATTTTTGGGGGAAGAAGGAAGTGTTGAAAAATGCTTACCTCGAGATCTTCCATGTGATCATACAACTCCTTACCGTACTTTTAGTGGTTGGTGTAATAATTTAAGATTTCCACATTTTGGAAATGCTTTTGGTCCACTTATGCATTTACTTCCTCCATCGTATGAAGATGGAATTGATGCTCCAAGATCAATTGCAAAAAGTGGTATTCCATTACCATCCCCAAGAAGAATATCAAATGCAATTCACTTGGATCTTCCATATGATCATAAGAAATTTACACATATGGTTATGCAATGTTAGCAAAATTTTATTTTAACTTCCATATTTAAATTTACTCTTTTTTAGTTGGTCAGTTGCTAGATCATGAAATGACTCATAGTCCAACAGAGAGAGGACCAGATGATCAAATTCTAAATTGTACCCGATGTGATTCCCCTGAAACTTTATCCGTTCATTGTATGCCATTACCAATTCCAGAAGATGATCCACATTTTTCAACTCATGATGATAGCGGTGAACGTCGATGTCTACCTTTTGCACGATCCCTGCTTGGACAACTTAATCTTGGATACCGTAATCAACTCAATCAATTAACAGCTTTCTTAGATGGTAGTGTTGTTTATGGAAGCACGAAATGCGAAGCAACAGCCTTAAGACTTTTTCAAGGGGGAAAATTAAATTTTACAAATTTGGGTGAAGTTAATCGGTATTATTTTTTTGTGATGGAAAGACTTTTATCAAAAAATAACATTTTTAGAGAAGCTCTTCCTCAAGGTGATCAAGAGCAAGATTGTCGAAGTAAGCCACATCATCCATGTTTTGTTGCTGGTGATGAAAGAAATAGGTAAGAAAACTATTTTATAAAATACATTGATAAAAATACATTTTATATAGTCATCAACCTGGTCTTACAACAATTCATACAATTTTTATGCGAGAACATAATCGAATTGCTCGACAACTGGAATCAATCAATGCTTTTTGGTCAGACGAAAAAATATATCTTGAAACTCGACGAATTCTTGGAGCTACATTTCAGCATATTGTTTATTCGGAGTATTTGCCAAAACTTATTGGAAATTCATTTATGACAAAATATGATTTGGTACCAAAGAAGGCAGGATATTTTAGTGGATATGATTCAACGTGTGATGCATCAATTTCTCATCCATTTGCTACTGGTAATTTACAAATGAAATTTTTTAAATTAAAACAAATTAAACTTTATAGCTGCATTTCGATTTGGGCATACTTTGATTCGTCGAATGTTTCCTCGTTTGAATTCATTCTATCGTAATCATTCAGAGCCCGTTGATTTAGTTCAAAACTTTAATAATGTTGAATCCGTTTATGATAAAGATAAGGGTGGAATTGATTCCCTTCTTTTAGGATTAATGTATGTTGGGTTTAGGGTTACTGTAGTTTTTTAACACTTTGTTAAATTTTAAGTGGAACTCCATCAATGGCATTTGATCGACATATCACAAATGCAGTTCGAAATCATCTCTTTGGTCGAAGAGGTGAACCTAAATCTGGGATGGATTTAATAACATTAAATATTTTACGAGCACGAGATCATGGCGTTCAACCATATAATGCTTTTCGAGAATATTGTGGTCTTGGAAGAGCTTTATCTTTTGGTGATCTTGCATCTGAAATGGATCCAGCATCAATTGCTGCCTTGGAATCTATATATGATCATGTTGATGATATTGATATCTTTCCTGGACTTTTATCTGAACGTCCAATGGGTGGTGCATTAATGCCTCCAACAATGGCATGCATAATTGCAGAACAATTTAGTCGCCTTAAACAATGTGATCGATTTTATTATGAAAATGACCTTGCCGAAACAAAATTCAGCCTTGAACAATTGTCTGAAATTAGAAAAATTAAACTTGGTTCAATTTTATGTCAAAATAGTGCAGCATTAACAAAAATTCAACCAGATGTTTTTTCAATGCCGAATGAACTCATTAATGCACAAGTGCCATGCAAAGATTTCCCAAGAATGAAATTAGAAAAATGGGCCGATCGAGAAATTTGTTTTATTGGAAATGAACAAGTTCAAAGAGGTCATACAACACGAAAATCTCCATGTGTTTCATGCACATGCACAAATGATGGGGTAAATATTATTTTTGTATATGATTAACATTAAAACAAAGAACTACTTTAACTAAATTGTTTTTTAGCCAAAATGCAAAACAATGCTAGTTGGAAATTGTGAATCATTATTAAAGCTATTTTTATTTACTGATATTATTCAAGTAAGTGGTTTTTATGATTCCTTTATATTGATATTTTTTTAAATTTAAAGGATATGGCATGTATTGTTCAATGCAGTAAATTAATCCGAGAAAGAGCTGGAAGACTTTAAAAATCCCAAAAATTAAAGAATATTATTATTGCATTTTTTAATTATTGATAATTAATTGTAAATATAATTTTTTAAATTTATTTTGGTTTTCAAATCTTTTTCTACACCTAAACTACTTATTGTTCTGATTAAAATTACATTAGCATACAATGGCCAGATTTTATAAATTTCAATTTTTTGGTTGTTGTTTTTGTTGAAAACATGAGATGAGGATAAATATGACTGTTTATTGGACGAGATAAAACAACAAGAGATAAAAATTTTTTAAATAAATAATTTATGTCCATAGACGTTTTTGTAAATTATATGATTTATATGTTCCATAGCAGCGATAAATGAAAGAAATTAAAATGATAATTCCTTGTGAACCATTTACGACGACGAATAAAAAATGAAATGCAGTTGCCTTTGGCTCAAAAAGTGTAAAATATTGCAGAAGCTTAAATAATATAAAATTAAAGTTTTGTTAAATGCAATTAATTAAACAAACCCATGGAACACCCAAAGTAAATTGAACTAAAAACAATACAAATGCTCTTTCCCGGGCTTCTTTATTCGAAATTTTATTGATTTTTGTTGAAGAAGTTCGAATAAGTTTTGAAATTGTAAAATGGGGGAATAATCGAAGGGACATAATAAAAATTGTTAGAATTGCATTTATGCTTAAAATTGTTAATGGAATAATTACTGCTGCAATAAGATAATCTGGTCGAATCCAACAACTAAAAAAATTAATTTTGTAAAATTTAACTCCAGAGGATTACGGTATTTCGATAAAATAAAACTTACAATGAATCATTCCTTTTAAAAAAATCTCCCTGAGTAAAAATTCCAAATAAAATTGTCATTAAAGATGAAAATGCTAAAAAATATTTTGGATTATTTATGTGATTTAAATGCCAAAAAAAGACAAACTAAAAGCAATGGGATAAATTATTTTTTTCATTGTCATTAAATGAAATATTCTTTCAAGCTTTGAATTCCATACAAACATTTTTACAATTTTCCATGATTGAAAAAGTGATAAAATTATACAACTTAAAACAATTAATTAAAAATAATTTTCCAAATAGATAAAAAAAACTGACGTCATTAAAAGCCAATAATTTAAAGCTGCAACAATGTAACATCCAGTTTTAATAACAACTTGATCTTGATTTGTAAAAAGTGTAAAAATAAAAAAGAACAAAAATAATAGGAAAGAATAAATAAATGAGGCAATATTTTTATCAGATTTAGGAACAATTTTGAGAAAAAGATTTGAAAAAATTTTTTGGCTTAATGGTGGGATCCTAAAATTACATATTAGACATGTATCAGTTAAAATATAAAAAACTTACAAAATAATAATATAAATAACATTTAGAATTAGTAGAGAAAACATTGAACCAATTGAAACAATATAATTAACAATTTCCAAAACTCGGTTACATAAAATTGGATCTGTTTGGATTCCATCAACAAGAAGGGTAAAATCAGTTAAATGTGTGCATTTTGAAATATAGAATCCATCTTTTTCTTCAACTTTACAGGATTCTGACGACCATGAATTTGAGGCAATATCCCACCATCGAATTCCAAGTTTTCCATGTAAAAACACTCCTATCTAAAATATTAATTATGATTACTGTGTATAGGTTACGGTAATATCCAACATGTTTTTTATCAAATTTAATATTAACAATATTTTGATTAATTCCTTCTTTGGCAACTGAATGAATGAAAGAAGCCGAAGAAGGTGCAGAAGTTGAATTATTTGTTATTAAAGTTCCAGAAAGTATTGAATCATCTGTGCCAAAAACTGTTGGTTTACATTTTTGGTTTGTGTCTTTATTTGAATTTTGTGTTGTTGTTGTTGTTTCAATAGCAGCTGCTGCATAATTTAAATAAAAATAATTGTTAGCATTTTGGTTTGGATCAGTTCGAATAAAAAATTTTGAATTTCGATAAATGGTATAAAAAACTCGATGAGCTATAAAGAGTTAATTGTTAAATTTCAAAGTCCGAAAACTACAGTACCTTGTCCTGCACAAGCAACATTTCCATCAATAGAAATTGAAGCACGTGTTTTTGTTGTTGCATCATTCTCATCAAATCCACTTCCAGTATCTATCAAACCTCCAGCATCTCCCTTATTATTATTTCCACAATTTAAAACTTTTCCAAGTAATGCAACATTTTTTCCGTTTAAATATGAAACATCTGAAGGCGAATTTAGAATTACACGATTCACAGAATCCAAAATTATTTGAGTTGTTTTTATTCCGACTTCATGCGTTTGAATGTATGATTCTGAAGGGGCTTCAAGCATTTCATCAACTAATCTTGACATATCAGTAAATGCCTAAAAACTATTCATTTTTAACCAGAAAATTAAATTAATAAAATACTCGATGAGTTAAATCATTAATTTCAGAGCATCGCCTAAAAATTCCAACAACTGCAAAAACTTCTTTTGGTGTTAATTTTGTAATATTAACAGCATTTATAGTATTATTAATAATTCCTGATATTTCTGAAGCTGTGTAATTTGTCTAAAAACGTAAAATATTTATAACAATAGAATTATTAATCATACAGCTTCAACATGACAATAAATGGCATCTAAATCACTATCAGGATTTGTACAATTTATATCATAAGGATTTTGGGATGGAACAAATGGTGTTGATTGTGGAGTTGTTAATGTAGAAGTTTCTGGAGAGGAGTTGCTTGGTGTTAAATTATTAGTTGGAGAAGTCGAAATTAATGGGGTTGTTGATTCAAGAGTTGTAGATGGTAATGAATTTGTTGTGGATGTTATTTTTGTTGAAGTTGAATCTGATGGAGTAGTTGTGGTTGTTGATGGCGATGATAATGGATATGGTGTTGATAATGGATATGTTAATGATGATGGCAAAGTATTTGTTGATGAGGTTCTGCTGTTCGTTGATATTATTGTTGACACATATGTGGAAGATAACGTTGGTGTAACAGTTGTTGTGTCTGTTACTGTTGTTGATGCAATGATTGTTGTATTTAAAGTTGTGGCAGTATTTTTTGTTGAAGTCATGTAAGTTGAACTTTCTGATGTTGATTGTGATGTTGGTTTAATAGTAGTAACGTCAGTGGTGGCCAAATTAGTAGTTGTTGTTGGATTTGTTTCGGTCGTTGTTGTTGATGTAATTGTTGTAGAATTTGTTGTTGTTACAGTACTTCTTACAGTTGTATGCAAAGTAGATGGCATCGTTGTTGCTACTGACGACGTAGTAGTTGAAAATGTTGTTGGTGACATTGTCGTTAAATTTCGTGAAGTAAAATAAGAAGTACTTGTATTTGGGAATGGGGATACGGTAGAAGTCAAAATAGGTAAATTTGAAGTTGATCTTGTCGGAAAAGGAGTAGTTGCAGATGTTGTTGGTGCATGAGTTGACACTGAAACATTTAGTTTTACAATTTTTATCGATTTTTATCGCAAACTTTGAAAGTTACAATCAAGATCATTTGTTTCTTTAATACAAAATAAAAAATTTGTTAATAAAGTGTATCCAGCATGACAATTTCTAATCGAAATAAAGCCTAAACTGTTTGAGACAACGAAATTTGATCTTTGTGTGGATACATTAAACTGATCATTTTCCCATAAGAAATAAGTTTTTAGTCTTGTTACATTACAAAAAGTATATGATAATGAAATCCATGGAATATCAGAAGCAGATGGAACTGTATAAGTTGGAGTAATTCCAGAACATCTAAAAAAACTTTCATCGTTTTTTTGAAAATCACAAAATGCTATTTATATTTAAAAAAAGGCAAAAATTCAAACATATTTAATAAAATTATAAGCACATACGAATTATTATTATTAGTGCATAATGAAATATTATTTAGTTCCATATTAATTTGGGGAATAATTGTATGATTTTCACATGCATCCAAAATATTAGTTCGATGATCAAGTCTTAATTGAACTTTGAAAGAAAGTAATAAATTTGCACAATCTGCATTCATTGTTCGAACACCTTGAATTAATAAAGATGTATAAGAATTTTGAGCTATTCCAGGAACAACAACTAAAAAATTAAAGGTTTTATTTGAATAAGAACATTGGATTTGCTTACTTGTTAATAATAATAATAAATTTTTAAACAACATTCCAAAAACAATAAACTTTTTAAATTTTACATTTTTTCATATTTGTTTATTTTTCACAAAACTTTTTGGAAATAAAATTTAGCGGTAAATGAGACAAAAAAAGAAGGTGCAATCAAAGGAGTGAAGAAAATAAAAAAGCTCATTTAAAATAATTCCTTATCAAATATTTTTTTTGGTCTTCCAACAAACACCGCCACCGCCTCCTACTTAAGAAAAGTTAAGCTGAGTTGGAAGGAAAGAAAGCAAAATGAAACAGGAAAAGAAAATGAGATATTTTATGAGCGTAAGACGATTAAAACCTGTATTTTTCATGAGAAATTGTCATTAAAATATTAAAATAATGTTTTATGGAAAAGTACAAATATGCCGACAAAAAGATGACCATTAGCATGCATAACAATCGTTTTTGTTAAGAATAATTTTAATTTTTTTAAATCATATTTTTTTAGCTTTTGATTTTTTGTTTCGCTTCAGAAGATTATAGGCGTCAACTAAAAAAACTAACCACTTTAAGCTGATGATGTTTGATAAGAATATTTTATCATTAAATTTGAACCCAAATTTTTTTCTGCAAAAATGAATTTGGATGAATCATAACAGCCGTGTATTAATTGATCCAATTGCAAAAACTTCCACAAATAAAACTTAAAATAAAACTTAAATGGCCTTATTATGGACTGAACAAATTCTTAAAATATTTAATTACCTAAATACAGCTTTTATTTTTGATTAAGAAATTAAAAAGTGCCATCTCCTTGAGCTTGATAAAAGATTTAATTTATTTAAAAATGTTTTGTAGATAAATGAATAAATTGAAATATAAATTCTGATATATTTACGGGACAAAATATTTATGTTAGACGAAAGTAGAGTTAAATGTTAAAAAAGAACTTATGAATGTTGGTGCTTATCAATTTTTTGGTACTTCTTTAGTTTGTGCCCACACATGTTTTTATTTTTTATTTTTCTTTATGTTTTTTTCATCATTTTTTTCAATTACTTTATAAAATATTTGAATTATCGGAAGTAAAGAATAAGCATTTCAATGTTAATTAATTAATTATTATCGGCCAATGTATATTTTTTTAAGAATCCATTAATTATCAAGATATAATAAACAAATAATAAAGAAAAAAATTAAAACTTGTTTGTATGCAAATTTTTCTTGAAAATTTAAAAAAAAAAAATAATAACATGTGGGGGCACAAACTATTTGGTTTGCATTCTTTTGTAAAACAAAAAAAAGATTAATAAATATTTGATTATTAAAACAATACTCTATGGTTCTTTTTATATGTTTATTAAATTTTGGTTTTAATACGCACTTTGTTTAAATCAAATATTCTTTCAAAAATAAATTTTTGTCTAAATTCAATATTGTTTTAATTTTAAAAGATTCAACTTGAACTTTTTTCTTCCAGGTTTTTTAGCAAATTCTTTTTTTTTTCAATTTTAGCATAAATCAGTTATGTTTCTTGAAGGCACTTTTTCCATTTCCGTTGGAAGGTTTCCAATTATCTTTTTTTGCGTTGGGGACCCTAACATTGGTGAATGCGATTAACCATTTATTCAAACAGGAAAGTACTTTTTTGCGTCATTAAATGTTTCCCAAAAAGAAGTTTTACATTTAGCTTTAAAAAGATTTGCCTTTCATGATAAAAATTGCCCTAACTTTTTTTGTTGTGCCTTTTTTTAAAGAAGTAACAAAAAAAGTATGTTTCTTTTTTTTGAACTCTATTTTTTGCAATTTTCTTTTCCTTTTTTCATGCAGCATTTAAAAAGTAATTTAAAGTTGCATTTTATTTAAATAAAATGAACTCATAAAATGTTTTCATTCATTTTTTAAAGTTTGGGTTTAAAGTTGTTTTTTGATGTTTTTTCTAATCATCTTCTAGAAGAGTATATTTTGTTTAAGCTAATTGTGTTCCTTGTGTGCAATTATTTTTTGCACATCTAAAATGGATAAAATAAAGGCACAAAAGGTTAAGACTTTCTTAGACATATATGGTTGTGTTTTTTTTACTTAAATATATTGTTTTACCCTTTTTGCTTATTTACCGCTTGATTTACAATTATAACTTTTATTTCATTTTACCTCGTCTAAAAAAGGAAAATTTTAATTTTGGTGACATATATTTCTTCCAGTAAAATCCACATCAATGAAGATTAATAAGATTTCTAATTATTTTTATATTAATTAATTGTAGTTTTTCTGGTTGATCAACTTTTAATCTTTGCTGTTTTTTTAAAAATCTTAAAAATGTTATTTGTTGTTGAAATTTTAAACCCCGAAGTTTTCATTTATCTCTGTTACATAAATCTCTTATCAATTTGTTTTTAATGCTTTTAAACTACATTTTTTTATATCCACACATCCTTTTTTACATTTTATATCCACAAGGAACGACATATTACATATTGACAAGCACATGTCTCGTCTCCTCTCTCGATCTCTGTTGTTGTCAAAAAAAGCAGCAATGTAATGACAAGTGAAAGTAACAAATTTTTCTCGTTTTTTACTATTTATTTTTACTGTACATTTGTCTTTTCACTGCTGCTTTTTTTTGCTTTTTTGACCGATTTGCGTTCTTTTTTTGTTTTACCTAAAAAAATGAGTGATTGAGTTGCTGCTTTTTTATTGCAAAAAATGTTATATGTTTGAAAAATTTGTCAGTTGTTCGGGAGTTTCTATTTTTTTTTCACAGCAGCAAAAAAAGAAAAGATTGATATTAATTTCATGTCTGTCAAAAGCATTTTAAATCTTCGTTTTTTTGTTGCTGGAATTTATGTCTCAATGGAGTTTATAAAAAATGTACACATATTTTTTGTTTAAATATTTATTTTATTGTTTAACAAAGCATACCATTCTGATGTTTAAAAGTGTCAGAATGTACAACTTTTGGGTCATTTTCGCATTCTTTAAAAACATTTATTCAGGCATGCATAATGTTAGTTTTTGCTCAAAAATACTAATATTTTGCAGGGTTTTTATAAACAAAGCTGGTGGAAAATATTTTTCGCATTGAACTTTGAATTTATGAAAATTAACGCCTTTTCTAATTCTACCAAAAATAATACTGAATATTACTTTTTTGCCTCTTCTCAATAATTATTTATAGCTAAATTATATGCTTTAAAAGTTCATCCAAACATGCCTTATTTTTGAAACCAATGGAGTTTATGAAAAAGTCATAACTATTTTGAGTGACTTTACTTTATGACTCTTGAGAATATTCTTCTTCTTTTTCAAAAAAATAAAAAGAATTGCTTTTGGGTGGATCTTTGTTTTTCAAACAATGTGTTCATAAATAATGTAGTTGAGTATTTCAAAGAAGCTTTAACAAGTTTTTAAAAAATGTAAAGCTTTTTTTGGGGTTACTTGGATACAGTGTCAAAATTCAAAAAAGGAAACTTTTAAATTACTTTTTTTACCCAATTCATGTAGGCTTAACACTGAAACAAGTAATGTGTAGGGTCAAAGAATAAACAATGTTAAATTTTACATTTATAAAAATAAACTCGGGAAAAAGCAATTTCCTTGATGGCCCTTTTTTACTGCAATTTTTGTTTTGCTTTGAAAGAGTTCTTTTTACAATATTTTTTTAAAAAAGTAATGTTGTCAGCTGCTTGAAGAGAAACGGATAAAAAAAAGCGAAAGAGTAAAAACATTTTTTAACGGATTTTCAGACTTATTTATCCTTCTCTCTTTTCTTCTTTTTTTCTATAATAAAACCTTATTTTTGTTTTTTTAGAAAAAAAA
>CABFKO010021224.1:18837-47211 GCA_901766855.1 Panagrolaimus sp. ES5
AAAAAAATATGACTGACTTTTTGCTTGCCAATAATCTTTTTTTTCCTTTTTGACTAATTATTAATATTTTTACAGCTTTAAAAAAATGATAATTTATAATCAATCCAATTTTCCACTGAATTAATCTATTTTTTGGGATTTAGGAAACCTACAAAAACTGAAACAAATCTCATCCATCTTTGCTCTTTCAGCTTGCTTAAACAAAAGTCTTCCCTATTTTTCAGCTTTCAAGGAATGCGTTTTAATTGTGAAATTTTTGTTTATTTTTTTCTTCATCTTCTTTTTTGCTCTTTCAATTTTCATTTCGATTTTTTAATAAGCATTTTGTTTATTATTTTTATACATTATTATTATATACATGTACATAGATATCTGTTTATTTATTCAGTCTTTGTTAAAAATCTATTAAATAATAAATCTTTTGGTATTCCATCAATATTCATCTCGTCAAATGTTGATAATATTAAGTGAATATCACTTTCTATTGACCAAACCTTCTGAAAAATAATTTTTTGCTAAATTTGTAAAAATAAATTTTTTTGATTTTTTGTATTGAAGACCCATGCGAGTTTTTTTGCATGTGACTTTGAGACTTTTTCTGGCAGGAAACCTTTTTGAGAAGATGAGAATCGCTTTTTTGGCATTCTTCCTTGTTTAACTTTTGGCATTTTTTGCTGCTTCTATTTTTGTGTCTTTTACTTTTTTTGCTCTCCAAAATACATTTTTTTTATTTAAATAAAATAAAAACGAACCGTGACCCTTTGCATCATTTCAAGAAGTTGTGCATAGCGTTGAATTCTTTCACTGTCATTTTTTTCTGGAAATTTAGATAATTGATATTCAAAAAGTGCAGAAAACAGCTTTTCTTTATAACTTTTGCAAATTACATGCCCTTCATTTGATAAAACTTCAGAGAATTGAAAAAGCATTATTGTCATTGCTAACGCAACTTCTTCTTCATCTGGAATTGCATATGAAACTTCCATAAATGGCCGAATTAAATGTGTATAATAAATATCAATAATTTTTCGAAGCATTCCAGAGATTCTAAAAATGATAAATTTTAGTGATTTAATTTTTCTAAATTTTGTTTACACTTGAGATTCAAACATTTCAGGACTAACATATCCACCATTTGAAGCAGGAATTTTGTCAAAGCTTAAATTTTCTTTGGCAAAATAATACAGCAAAAGTGGAAATGAGATATTTGCAAAATTAAGTTGAAATAATCTTTCTTGGTCTTGACACGAAAGCATTCGAAACTGTGGAATTCCTCTTGCCTAAAATTCTATTTGAACCATTTGTGAGTGATTGATAAAAATTTGCATACCCAATCAGCAGTTACCACGAAGATCTGATACCATCCGAAGGCTAACTCTGATGATACAGCGGGTCTCTCACATTTCCAATTTATTTTAACCCTTGGAGCAACCAATTCTGGATGTTTTAAGCCTTCTGATAAAGATACATGTCTTCCAATTGGAAGTTTTCGAATTTCTTCAAAATTTAAATTTTCATATTTTGGATCATATGCTTCAACGACAGAACGTGTCATAAGCTTCAAAAAGTTTATCAGAGTATCAGAGGATGTTGACAAAGTTCGAGGACTCGGAACTGGACAAAGTGGACTATTTATTGGAGATTGAATAACACTTGCCGGCTTTGATGTATTTGATGAATATGAATGAGATTCTCGAAATGAATCTTCTGACATTCCAGCTTCAAGGCATTTTTCAAAACGACAATGACGGCATTTATTTCGATTTGCTAAATATTTTTAAATTTGATTTTTACATTTACTTTAATTATTTCATACATTTTCGAATTGAACATCTTCCACCATCTTTACAATTATATCTCTTCTTTTCAAATATTGATCGACGAAAAAATGCTTTGCATCCATAACCTTAAAAATGAGATAGTTAATAATTAGCTTATAAATAATTTATAAGGGTTTAAAATGCATTTGATCTTAGAAATTAATGAAAGTGCCAATGAGAGAATAAAAAAAGCCGGAAGTTAATTAAAGGTTCAAAGACGACGACTTTGAGACCCTGTTTTTTCAACAAATATTTGGTTTAAGAAGAAGGCAAACAAAAAACGTAGTTTTTTTGGCGTAATTTTTATTTTGTTGATTTATGTCTGGGTTTTTTTAATTATTTGTAGCAAGTCTATTTAATATTAAGGTGACTTACATGAAACAACACCATAATGTCGATTTACATCTTTATCATCTCCACATATCTCACATTCTTTCAAATTTTTTGTATCCATTTTATTTAATTTTTTATTATTCATCAGCTTTCTGCAAAAAAAACACGTCTTCCTTCAATATCACAAATATTAATCAATAATAACTGATACTTGGCAAAGCAATCCTCATCAAAAAAAAAGAAGAAAAAAAAGTATACTTACGACCAAAGTGAGCAGTGCTGTTGATCAATTGATCTCTTTTCACTACTCTCCTTTTTTTCTTTCTTTTTCTTTCCCATACCTTTTTTTTCATGTGTTTCAAAACTTTTAATTCAAAAAAAATATGTATGAAAAGGAGAAAAAACGTGTGTACCCAACCCAACACATATATATTTGTCTATTTTTGCGCTCTTGATTAACAACAACTTTTTTTAAAACAAACTGTTTGCATTCAAAAAAAAGTGTGACATTTTTTTGCTCGGTCAAATCAGGGAGCAAAAAATGAGCTGAATTTATAAATTTCTATTTTTGAGAGCATTAAATCAAAGATACTAAAGTTTAGATTGTAATAAATATTATTTTTTCGTCTTTTATCAATGATCAGAATTAAATAACCCAGATTTTCTTTTCACATGATGTTCATGTCTGATTTCAAATTTCAGACTTTTTATATTCTCTCATGAACTTTTAAAGATTCAAATTTTTTGAAAAAAACATAAAAATGCACGTTTTTTTAACCTCTTGAAACGTCAGAATCGCTTCAAAAAAATAAGTTTTAACAATTCCAAAAAAAGTGAGATTCAAGGAGTTTCTTTTTTTAACAACAAAAAATGTCTTCAAAGTTTGACTTCTTGAAAAATGTTTAAATTGTTTGTCTTCCTTTGAGGGAACGAAGTTGGCAGCTGCAATTTTTTACCACTCTTTTTTAAAATTTAAGTATGTACTTTTGAAGAATTTATAATTCTTTTTGTAACAAAATTGTTTTTCTTCTTTTATGTTTTCTGGATTAGCAAAAATTGTTGCAAAGAATTTTTAGAGTTAATTTTATGAAAAAATCCGTTTATATTGAAATTTGTAAAATTCTTTAAATTTTATTTTTAAAGTCTATAAGCAACCGGAAGTACTTCATGGAATAAAAAGAAGATAATTTACACAAGAGCTCTTCAATATTTTTTTAAAGTACTTAATGAGACGAAGAACTTCTCTTTGTTTAATGATGTTTTTTAAGCAGAAAGATTGGTTAAAAATATTTGTTTGTTTATTGACTTTACTTATTCTATTTTTTTTTCCTTGAAAGCAAATCTGAAACTTTGTTTTTCTTTTCTTTTTCCATCTCATTTTTTTGTTTATTCGAAAAATATTTTGATGCATAATTGTTTTGCAAAAAAAGAAAGAAAAAAGAAGAGATCCAAAAAGTTTTTCTGCATAAAAATATAAGAAAGTCTTTTTGACTCATTTATTTTATATTTTTGATGCTGCTGCTTTTGTTTTTCATCCATTCACATTTTTCATTCAAGTGCTTTCATATTATTAAAACAAAACTAACAAAAAAAAGAACTCTCATTTATAATTTTAGTCATTTTAGTCTTTAAACTAACTAAAATGACTAAAATTCGATAAAAGTTCAACAGATTTTTTTGACATTTTTTACCACTGCTTCTTTTTTTTGCAAAAACTAAAACAAAATATATTTGTAAAAAAAAGTTTAAACAAGTTTATCTTTTTTATGTTACAAATGTAAGCTAATCATCCTTTTCTTTCTCTTTTTTTACCCTCTCTTTTTTTCTGTCATTATATTTCTCCTTCCTTTGCCCTTGGCAAAACAAAAAAACAAAACATACAGAAAACGTTCAAAAATATATTCTGTCAGTTTAAAATTAGCAAAAATTTTAGAATTTTTTATACTTATTTATTTTCTTTCTTCTCTTCTCTTTTATTTTTGCCCCCATTTTCTTCTTCAATGAAGTATGTTTTGTTTAACAACCACCACCACCACCACATCATCTTCATCTTCATCTTCATCATCATCAGTTTCAATTCTTTCTCCTCTTTTTTCTCTCTCTCTTACTTAAAAAAACTATCAATATTTGAAATAGAGTTGAAAAGCTTTATCTTTTTCAAGTTTCAAATTACATTTTTTGTCTCCTGCTTTTTTTCATCCAACTGAAATGAAAAAACGCTTTTGGTTGAAATTTTTGTAACAAAGTTTTTTTTAAAAAAAGAATCCTAAATTTTTTACCGGAAAAACTCTCTTGAAATTTATCGTTTTTAATTTTTTTGTTTCACTGTTTTCCGCACTCGATGGATTTGAAACCCTTCTTTTTTTCTGTTTCTTTATTTGAGAGGTTTCTGCTTCTTCTTCTCACACTTTTTTTGACAGATTTTTTTATTTACGTAAAAAACGTGAAAAAAATAGAAAGCATAAAAAATTTATGCAACCACTTTGAAATTTGAGATAAGTTATTTTTTGAAAATTGACGTGGATTTATATTTTTTACCCTTAAAATAGAACTTTGCTCTTGAAACTCGTTTTATGAATTTGTAACAGTTTTTTAGTTTTAAAAATAATATTCAAAACGGGGAAATATACATTTTTTCAATGGTATCAGTACGATCAGCAACATGGACAGTTGTTTTAATCGAATTAGTCCTATCAACGGCAATGTTAATTGCTTCTTTGGCAGTTGCATCTGCTCAAGCACAATCGGTGAATATCGATAATATTCCACAAAAACCTAGGTTTGATTTTGTATAGGTATTATTATTATTATTTAAACAATTATTTTAGCTTATCTGTAATTGCAACATGTATTATTAGTTTTTGTTTAATGGCATCAGCAATTTTTGCAATGTTTGGACTTTCGGGTAATCAATCTGGATTTTTACTTCCACATATCTTTTTTTCTGTAAGTTTATTACCAAAAAAATTATTGTAATTTCTAAAATCTTAATAAGCATTTTAGATAGTAGTTTGTATTTTTCATGCAACTTTATCAACAATATCACTAATTTCATGGACAGAAGAAATTTCATCAATTGATGGAGATTGGTTAATAATGTTTTCGGGTTCTTTATTATTTCAAGCCTGCTTTTTAACGGCTGTTTATTTGGAAATGAGATGTTATCGAAGAATGACTTGAAACAAATTTTATATACATGTATTAAATTACATGTAATCATATCAGTTTGGATGAATAATAGAATCCAATTTATATTGGTACTATACTACAAAAATGGAACTCAGGTCCTTTTTGTTACAACAATGCTTATTTTGAAAAAATGAAATGATCAAAAAATGACAAATTGATTACAAACTATTTTGAATTCAGCAACCTTTAAAAGATGAAAGTTCATTGGTTACTTTTGGGGGCGTTGGCAATTCTGGTAATCCAATTTACATGTAGCAGTTTTGCCCTTTAACTTTGGTAAGTTGATACTTAAAAGGTTACCATTTTTTCAAAGATGTTTGTTTCAGTGCAATATTACTTTGTTGCAGTTGCCGCTGTCGATGGCTGATATGTTTTGGCTTGTAATATTGACAAAGACAGGCGGTGCCTCTTTTGATTTTTCCATCTATTTTCACCCCCTCAGGATGATTTTTGTTTGCTTATATTTGAAATTGTATATTTAACACAAAAAAAAATCAACTGATCTACCGTTTTCTTAATTTAAACAAAATATTATAAATTGTTGCTGCTCATTTTTCATTTGTTTGTTTATATTTATTCTTGCCTTTTTTTAAAACTTGTTCACTTATTTTATTATTACTAAAGTTATATTGCTCAAATAAAGATAATAAAAATGGATAAATCTGAAATAATAATTATTGAAAATGGAATAAAACCTTTACCAAAATTAAAAAAGAAATTAACCTTAAAAGCTCCGGTATCAGTTTTAGCATTAATTCAATTAGTTCTTGCAACGGATCAGCTGCTTGAAAGTTCTGTTATTATGTTATTAAATACTGATTCATTTTATCATGAAGAAGCAAGGTAAGATAATATTTTCTGTATGTTACATAATTGCCCACTCAAAATTTTACAGCTGTTTGAATGCTTTGCAAAAAAGTTTACTAATTATGCATAAATTTTCAAATCACAATAAGGCAGTTCATTAAGGTGTAGAAAAAAAGCAGCACAACTTTGTCAAAAGACAGTAACAAAAAATAGGAAATTTTTAAATTTTAAATTACCGTATTTTGTCCTTTTGGTGCTGCATTTTTCTTTCTTCAATTCAACAAAAATATTTGTTTTAAATTGTTCCATGTACTTTTAGATGGGGTGTTCAAATGATGGGATTAATAACAGGAATATGGCTACTTTTAACTCTTTTATTATTTGTTGGACTTTTTTCATCAAAACCATGGCTAATATTAGCACATTTTATTTTTACAGTAATTTTTTATTTTTGTTTAACAGCTATGTTTATCAATAATTTGTTATAGATTCTTTTATGTCCACTTAAAATGGCAGTATTAATGATAATGCATCATTCACCTACAACTTCATGGTATCCAATTTTTCGAACTTCTTTTACAATTACAATTTTACTAATTTCATTAATTTATGAATGGCGGTGCTTTAAAGAAATGAAAGAAAATAGAATTCAATAATTTATTTAAAATGGTTTAAATTGTTATTTTTGTATCTTATAAATAAATATTTGATTTTATTGTCTTTCTTTTTTGCATATAAAAAAGACAAAATTTAAAGAAAATGGCAAAAGTGAAAAAAGTAATACAAATGAAAGACTTGAATATTTTCAGGAAAGCAACTGCAGTAAAAAAAAGTTCAAACATAATTGAAAACATAAGTAAGTAAACATGTGTTCTTTTAGTTTGTCTGAAACTAAAAGAACACATGTTAAGTTAGCTAACAAAAATAATAAATAAAAACTGTTATGTTCATCGTTTTTAATAACTGAAATGATATAAATGTGCATTTGAAGGTTCTGCGTAATTTAAAATCCCATTTCTACCAAATTAAAATCCGACTGTAATAATACTGCTTTTTTTAATCTTTCTTCCAATAAATTTATGAAATATTTTAATAAAGTAACTGTAATATGGTTTAATAAAATATACACGTGTTAATGCGGCAATAATTGAATACTGTGAAGCAACTAATGGCATCGAAGAACCGATTAAAGCTGACTTTGGAAATGGATACAAAAATGAAGCAGAAAATATTATCATTGGAATTAGCAAATATATAATTACTGCCATACTTTGAGCTAATATTGTTCTAAAATAGTTTTATATCTATGTTATTTTTTGTTAATTTAATTAATTTCATACTTTAAAAACATGGCATGCCACTTTTGCCTCGATGAAATTAGATTTTGTTGTAAAACTTTTAACCGACGATAAAAGAATTGAAAAATGACGCAAAAAAATGGAACACCTATAAATGCGATGCCACAAAAGCCAAGAAACAAAAGTTCAATATGACTAGAATATTGTTCATGGTACCCCATAACATATGGATGTTGTTCAAAAAATTCAGCAAAATATGAATGTTCCGAAAGTAAAATTGATCGAAATATTTCACCTTCTGGTTGATCCAGCGAGAATCCGACTAAAAACGATTTTTTGATAATGAAATTTGTTAATAGTATTTTTACCGATTGTTAGGCCTAACAGAACAAATAAAATTGGAATTAATACAGAATTTAATTTTTTGGGAACTGAAAAAAATGACATTGCTTGATCCGAGGTATAAACAGAGCCAAGACGGTACAGTAAATGTGTTGCAACAGAATGACAAACAAAAACAATTGTTAAAATTACAGAAAAAAACATGAATGGATTTCCTGCCTCTCCAACTTGAATAAATCCAGTTAAGTATGCACCTTTAAATGGAAAAACAAAACAGCATTGTGCAATAAAAAGCAACAAAGTAAAAATGTAAGATGTTGTTAATTCATATGCCGTAATAAAGGAATAAAATTTCATCCGTTTTGGGGATTGTGTTAATACAACATAAATAAGTGGCCAATATATCATTGTTGCAAGAAAAAAGGTTATAGTAAAACCGATTTTATTAATTATATAAAAATTATGTAATTCAAAATCATCGAATGTATAATTTTTTGAATCAAATTTTATTAATAAGAAAATCTTCATTCGAGCATGAAAAAGAAGTTGCCGATGCCATTTGACAACGATGAAAGAGGCGTCAGACTGAATATTTTGCAAACGTCTAAAAATTCAGCTGTTTTTATTTCATCAAGTTTTTTCAATTTGAAAAAGAACTTTATGTTTCTACGAAATTAAAAAAGGCCATAAGTCCGCATTTCTTGGTGTTAATTTTTATTGGAATAAAAGTTAAAATATTTCAAAGATCGGTTTTGTCAATTTTGAACAAACTTTATGAAAAAAACATTTTTTTTTATTGAAATGCCGTACTGAATTGACAAAGTACATCAACACAAAAGTTAAAATTTTCCAATTTTTTATTACTATCTTTTGTCAATATGGTGCTGCTTTTTTGTTTACGTCTTAAAAAACTGTTCAATAAACACAATAAAAAAATTAATGTTATTATTTATTTGAACGCTTTCTATAAAGTATTCAAACATCTGCGCAATTTTGATAGGCCATTAACTTGACACATGACAAACATAATTTTTGGTAGTTTTTCAATTACACAGAACGTATCGAGCTATGATTTTCTCATAAATTAATTTTCATCATTTTTGGAGTCCAAGAAACGATCAAAATTTGCTCTAATGAGTAAAGAAAAATGTGCGCACGACGTTGCTAACAATTTACAAATGATATTAAATATTATGCAAATATACCAGTTTTTGATGCAAACCAAAAAAACAACTTTTATCATTCTTTTTTTACCATTTGAAAGAATTGAAAGTTACTGACATTTTACGTGAAAATTATGAGAAGAAATCGAGAATCAAGTATGCCACTTTTTGAGAATCACTTAACAGCAGATGTTTCACATTATGATTTACCGTCGTCTGAATATGATTTTGAACCACAAAAACAAATAACGGATCATTCAAAAAGAATACTTGGATTAGCAACAGCAAATGCAGTTGTAATACTTATTTGTATGGTTTTGGTTTTGGTTGTAGCATTAATTGTTACTGGGCTAATTTATTATCACTACAGTAATCTAACAAGAAGATGGATAAAAATTACAAAAACAATGCATCAAAGATTATCAAAGCAAATACTACGTGAAGAATATTTGGTACAATTATGTCAAAAGATTGGTGTTTCCGCTGAACAAATTCATGCAGAAAGAAAAGAAATTTGTCCAGATATTGGAGAAAGTGAGTTTAAATTTATTTTTCGTATAATTTTGTTTTAAAATTAATATTTTTAGTGGTTGATTTACCTGCTGCAAGATATGTTGATCCATTTAAAGCTCCATCAAATCTTTATGAACAAATTGCTGAAAAAGACGAAGATGCAAAAACCTTTAAAAATATTGACCCAGATGTATTTCTCAGAAAAGATGATTGTATGTTTTATCATATTTTTATATATCTCTGTAACTCATGTTCTTTTAGTAATAAGTAGTGGTTGTGGAACTTCAACAAATCCATCAGGAAAAGTGCCTTCAAATCCAACACCTCAAGGTGCAGCAGCAGCAGCAGGAAATGCAGCATCAACAAATCCAACTCCAGCTGCAACAACTCCAGCGCCAATTACCCCCGCAGGGGGAGAACAACAAAAACCTGGGTCAACGGAACCATCAAGTTTGTTTTTATCCCTTTTTATTTTTTTCGGCACACTTTTTTCTAATTTTTTTTTTATATTTTTAGAACCAGAAGAAAAGAAAAATCTTGACAAGTGTGATAAACCTGCAGAGGTAGCAAAATCCATGCAAGCATAATCCATTGATGGGTAGAAGAGGGAAACTCCTCCAATCTTTTTTCTTCTTGTCATTCAACTTTATTACTTTTTGCTGTTTTATATATATTCTCTTCATTCATTCAATTGAATCAAGGAAAGGCATAACGATATGTTTTATAATAATCAATTTAATTCAATTTCTTCTTCTCCATCATCTCCAACACCATCTGGAATATTTAATGATAGTAAAAAATTTGCAACTCAACGGGTATCTTTTTATTTGTAATATTTAATATAATTTGTGCAATTTACTGAAATAAATAATTTTTTAGTGGAATTTAATTTTGTCACTTTTTTATCAAAAAATGCCTTTAAAATGTCATTGGAAATATTTATGGCCATATGAAAATTCTTTTACAGGCCGAGAAGCAATTGAATTTTTATTTAAAGAATTACCAAAAATTATTTTTGGACCTGAAATTCAGCGGGCAAATTGTTCAAGACTACTACAAAAATTTCTTGATCGTGGTTTTATTTTAAATGTTAGAAATCCAAAGGATTTAGAATTTTCTGAAAGCAATGTTACAATTTTTCGATTTAATGATTCCCGGATTAAAGAAGAATTTTGTAAATTAAATGAATCAACTTTCAGTGATTCTTCGACAACTTTTTCACCGTAAGTTTCATTTTTATACAGTATCTCTTTTATTTTAATTACATTTTTAGAAATCCATTAATTCGACGTGCATTTTCAAATAATGAACAACAATATTTTTCACAATCTGAATATACTTCAAGTCCAAGGAATGCAACAATATCTTCAATGCCACCTCCATCATCATTTAGTAAATCACCAAAACGTACAATATTTTCTTCATTTCGAAATTTAAAGCGTTCAAAGCCAAAGGAACCAATCTTTAATATTCCACCAGCTCCTTCAACTTCACCACCACCACTTTCAAATCCTTATCAACGAAAACGTGAATTGAATCAAAGATTATCTCCACCAATTAATAAAAAATATCCTCGATTATCTAATATTTTTATTTAATTTTTTTTTCGTATTATTTCTTTACAATATTATTTTAATTCTTTCATTGTATTGTTTCACAGGTGATTATTTTCTAATAAAATATATTTTATTTAATAATTTTTAACATTTCTACAGTATACAAAAAAAATTACATTGCTTTAATCTACAATTTAAAAAAACTTGCCACTCAATCCTACAGTATATTATAATGAAGATAAAGTAAATTAAAGAGCACTTGTACCTTTGACACCATGTACATATTTATAATATGCACCATTCATTTGTTCAAGAATGATGAAGGTGATTACTGTATGTGGTCCAAGTCTAAAAATAAAAACAGGAATTAACATTTGTTATAATTTGAAATTTAACAAACCTCATATAATATGGTGTAAATCCTTTCCATAGAGCAAAAACTCCTTCATTTTTGACAACTCTTGATAAAACATCAAAAGCACCATTATATTCAGGTTTTCCATCAATAACTCTCATATTTTGAATCCTTGTTTTAACAATATCGACTGGCATAGATGCAATTGTGGTAGCTAATCCAGAAATCATTGAACTTAAGAAATGGCAAAAAATTCCATCTTTGACATATCCAGATGCTAAAATAGCTTGCTTTGCTTGAGAATATGTTGCTAATTGTGCTGCATTTACTACCATAGCTCGGCCAACAGTTGGTCCACAGCCCTAAATTTAAAGCAATTCAGTTAAATAATCCAGAATACACAAAAATAATACCCTCCATAAAGCTGAAACACCTTCTTCTTTGAAAATTCGAAAAACAGCATCAAAAACATTTTTGTAATTTCTTCTTTGTTCTGGTGGAAGTCTACCATCTCCTGTCATTCTAATTAAAGCTACTTCAGTTGGATTCCCAACAAAGGCACCAACAGCTCCTATATATAAATTCTTTATTTTTTCTTTAAAATTTCTTATTTTTACCTGCAGACATTCCCAAACCGGCTTTCATTGCAAATGAGGGTGATTCTCCAGGTTTACTAAACTTTTCAAATAAATACGTATAAACTCCAAGACGTGTTGTTGTATATGAAGCTTGTCGAGCTAATCCAGCAGAGAGACCTTAAAATATTAAAATTATTATTTTCTTATTCTTTGAAGAGAGACCATTATATACAGCAAATACTCCTTCTTTTGCAATAATACTTCTTAAAGCATGAAAACTTGAAGTATATTCTTTCTTTCCCGTTGTTCCAGATAATTGCATACGGTTTTTTACCTGTAATTTTAAAAAATATTGAGAAAAGTTTTACCAATAAAAAATACAAACCAAATCTAATGGCTGCACAAACATTGTTGCTCCCATCCCAGCTAATCCACCAAAAGCAAATTTGACTGCATTTGGAATTGATGGAGCTTTTGATGTTACTGCCGATTCCAATTTTGTTGCAATTTTTTCTGTTGTTGTCATCCTTGTTTGAAGTTGAGCTAAAATAATGAAAAATTTAAAGCATAAAAAAGTTCAACGTGATAAATGAACAAAAATAAAACACGGGTTTTTAAACTTTTTTAATCCCCTTTTTTATGTCACAATTTTCAATAAAGTTTGCACCAACGTAAACTTGATGTTGTATTTTTTGTTAAGAATTCTATGATAAAAAAATGAGTCGCACATTTTTCATATAATAAGGATATAAAGAGTTAAAACTACTGAATTAATAAATATTCTATATATGCTCTATAGGATCTTTGAGCTGATTTATAAAACAGACGTTCCTTTTTTTATCGAACATTATTTTTGTTTGCTGCATTTTGCCTGCACTATTTCTTTGGGCTTATCCCGAACTAACAAAAATAAAAAAAAGAAGGCGCAAAGAAGGCGGAAAAAAAATCTCTTAAAATGCCATCTAAAATGATCTGTAGGATTCAGAATGGCAACTAATAATTAAAATGGGACAATATTAGCTCTAAAAACTATCCTCAAATTAAGTAAAACTCGAAAAAAAAATTTTTTTCTGAAATTTTTTATCTCCTTCGGAATCGAAGGATTCGGAATCCAATAAATTTTGTTTGGACAATAACGTAACTGCTACTTATAGCAATCATTCCCCTTATATGAATTAGCTTTAAGCAATCTGGCAAAAAAGTTAAAAGCTTGCGCCTTCTTTACGCCTTTTATATGCATTCATTTGTCTTTTTTCCGCCTTCCTTGTTAGTTCGGGTAGCTTAATTTATGTACGCCAATGTCAAAAAGATCTACAATAAATTATTATAAAATTACATTAAATGAAAATCAGCCACAAAATATTGTTTTTTTTTCTATATTAACATTTATATGATATACTGCTGCCGTAATAAACTTTAGCCTAATTTTCAAATCAAAAAAAAGCGTTATTTTTCTGAAATCTGTAAAATATAAAAAGTAAACAGTAATGTTTTGAACAACAACAAAAACATTCGCTAAAAAAATTATTAGTCTAACTTATGGTTGTATACGGCTAAGCTGTATGTCTGACAAAATCAATCAAATTTCTGCATTTTGTAAATTTATACACGGTATTTTAACTATGTATTTTCACGTTTTAATTCAATATTTTACCTTCAGATAAATTAGGATTAAGTAATTTTTGAGATGCTTTAAATTGCATCATTTCTGGCTTCTTATTTTCATCTTCTTGTTGTCTTGGAAATTCAAAGAGATTCTGCAACAAAAAAAAGAGAATAAACATAATTTTAAAAATCTTTTTGAATTAGGAAATTTTAAGGTGAGCGTCAGATTTTGCTTGATCCCCTCCCTCCCGAAAAACACCGACGTCAGATCTGAACGATCCCTTACTTGGACAACTATTGCAGAAATATGTTTTGCATTTTTCCATTTTTTTGCTAGTTCTGATTCTTTCATTTTAAAGATTTCTTCTTCTTCACTTTTGAATTCATTTGAAGCTTCACTTAAATTTTCATAAGCAGTGATATGAAGAGAAAGGGTGCTATTATTAATATTTGAATGCTTTCCTTCTTCTCTCGAATTTTCTTTATCAGAAACACCAAAAACTGATAAATAATCAGATGGCAACTTTTTATTATAACCTTTTTTCCACAGATTTATTTGTTTTCTTGCTTGTGTGGCATCATTAGCATTATTAAAATCTACTTTTTGTTAATGTAACAGTTCCATTTTTTATACAAAAAACTTAAGCTGTGCTTTTTTTATATGCATGTTTTTTAGGAAAGAACTGCAGCATTTAATTTTTGTTTTACCGTTATTTGAAAATTGTATCTTTGTCAAACTACTTTTTGAGCATACTGTATTACCAGATAAACATTTATTTGTTTGATTTAAATTAAGATTTTTAAAATCATCCCTAACAACGCCATTTAAAGATAAGCGAAATTCTTTTGTTGCCATCTGAAATGGAAAAAATCAAGTTTTAAAAGAAATTGTAAAGTTTTTGTAGTCACAAACACTTATATAAAAAATAGCATGAAATCGAAAAAAAATCTTTTTTTCAACTTTTTGAACATTGTTTTTATTTGCTGCACTTTGCCCGCACTATTTTTAACGTTCACATAGTGTTAGAACGTTATTGTTGTTGGTTCATCAAATCTATTTTTGAAAGAACCAATTTTGATTGTTTATCTTTTTTGATCTATTAAGATGGCTCCAAAAAAAGTTCTTGTTGTTGCTTTTAAAGATGTTGAAGATATTGAGCTTACTGTAACGGTTGATGTTTTGCGTAGAGCTGATATTGATGTTACAGTTGCAAATTTAAATGATGAGGAATACTTTGTTTGTTCCCGGAAAATAACTATCAAAGCTGATGCACTTTTCAAAGATATTGAAAAAAAGGATTTTGATGCTGTAATTGTTCCAGGTAAACATTTACATTATTTTAAATGCTTTTATACATCTCAATTAATTGATGAGCTTTTAAGGTGGTCCAGGATCAACAAAACAAGAAACTACTCATGTATGTTTTTTAAGCGTCAGATCTTTGCTAATATTTTTAAATTTAGGATGAAAGACTTGGTAAAATTCTTCAACGCCATGAAAAGGCTGGAAAGATTGTTGCTGCTATCTGTGCCGCCCCATTCATTTTCGCTGTTCATGGTATTGGAAAAGATGGAGAAATTACTGGATATCCATCCGTAAAAGATAAAATTACTGCTGCTGGTACGTTTCTGTGAATGTACTTTTATCTTTGCATTAACTTAGTTTTTTTGTAGGATATAAATTTCGTGAAGATGAAAAAGTTGTCGTTTCGAAGAATGTCGTAACAAGCCGCGGTCCTGGAACAGCTGTGGATTTTGCACTTTGTTTGGTCAAACTTCTTGTTGATAAAGAAGTTTCCGAAAAAATTTCTCAAGCTTTACTTTGCTCTTAATTTCCATCATACTGTTAGTCATATTTATTAGCTTTGTAGAAATATCATATGATTTCTTCCTTTTTCTGTGTTAATATTTTCTGATTTTTTAAATAAAATTTTTAATGTTGGAATTCAGTAATTTTGTTAAAATTGTTTTTATGCAATATACAGTATACTTTTGGCTTGTTTGGTTTGTCTATATTTTGTTTAAATATTTTTATAACCCGAGATCAAATAGCAATATAAAAGTTTTTGTTTTTTGTCTCGACCAATAAGGGTTAACAATCAAAAGTTATTTTTTTGCTGTTTAAATTGCATAAACAAGTTTTTAAAGCGTTCCCTTGCAAGAGCCATTGATCAACAACTTTCAGCCTTCAACTATTAAATCAACAAACGCCTTTTCATTATTTATTTGATTGATTTCTGTTTTCTTTAAAACATTTATATTGCCGCAATTTGGAAATACAAAGATGAAAAAAGGGACACAGAAAAAACCTCTTACTTTTAAAAGAAGTCCAAGCTGGCAATTGAAGTAGTAAACAAGGCAACTAAATCTCTCTCTCTGTTCTGACAAACACGCATCCTCCCCTCTATTTTTCTTTTTGATTCTTCCAACATTGTTTGGTACGTTGTTGTTTGTTTGTTGGTGAAGGCAAGAAAAATAATGCATAAATGGAAAGAAGAGAAAAAATTTTCCAACTATTTTTTAACCAAAAAGTGTTTTCTTTTTTGAATCACCACCGACATCACCCCAACAATAAATTGAAAGACAGTTGTAAAGTGAGCCTTTTGAAATTGTTAAAATGATTCATTTTCCCTTTTTGCTAATTGTTGTTTTAAAAAACCAAAATCATACATATTTTTTTTAAATTGTTACAAGCTTCATAACTTTTCCATGGTTACCCTCACTTCATCAATATTTGAACAAAACTAAAACTATCCTTCATTATTCCGTGTTTAAAAAAAGCTGTTTTTTTGTGAGAAAATTGTTTAAAAAATACGATCCTTCTTTTTTGTTTTATTTTTTTGTTTAAAATGTGTGAGTGAGAGATGAAAGTGAAGACCAATTCGTGATCCTCCCTTTTTTTGTTGATGATTCACTAAAAATGAAAGCGCGTTTTGTTTATCGAGAAAGCATTTAAATACGACAACCAAATTTTGCTTTTTATCACTTTTCATTTTTTTCATTTTAAACATTTTTTTAAGGAAAGTAAAAAATTTTTTCATTTTTTCAATTTCAATTCGTCAAATTTTCAATCGCTGTCGTCAATCAACATCATATATAATCTCATCAAAAAACAAATAAGGGAAAGAAGATGTCCGACAACCTCAGTCACGTTAGTTTATAAAAAAATAATATTGCTGTACTAAATTTTTTATGTTTTTATTATACGCAAACCATCCCTTTTGTTTTTTGTGTTTCTTCTAATGTCTATTTTTATCCCTTATTTTGCTTTTCCTTTTGTTATGCGTGTTATCCTTTCATAACTGTTTTAAACAAAAATGTTTTATTTTTTAGGAAACCATGTCTCAAGCCATGGTAAATGCTCAAGCTGATTTTGCTTTAAATCTTCTTCGTGATAGTGGTGTTAATTCATCCACAATTCTTTCTCCAATTTCCATCTCGATTGCTTTAGCAATGGTTTATCTTGGAGCTAAAGAAAATACTGCAACACAAATTCGTAATACTATTGCCAAAGGTTTGCTTTTATCACAGTTACAGTATTCATTTACCGTAATCTTTCTCTCTCTTTTAGATGCCTCTGAAGAAGAAATTCATGCACATTTTTCATCTGTTTTAAGCCTTATAAATTCCAATGACCTCAATGTTACCCTTGAATCTGCTAATCGTGTTTATCTTCAAAATAATTTCAAACTTTTGGATACCTATGTTGAAGGAATTAAGAAGCATTATGCTGGAGAACTTGAAGAAATTGATTTTGGTCAAGCTTCTGCTGCTGCTTCTGTATGTTTATTTTTGCCTTCTTTAAAGTAACGTTTAAATATTCATTTTTAGAAGATTAATGGATTTGTTGAAAAAGCAACCCATGATAAAATCAAAAATCTTATTAGTGCTGATTCTATCAATGATTTGACTCGTCTTATTCTTATTAATGCCATCTATTTCAAAGGTGATTGGGATAAACAATTCAAAGAAGAAAATACTCGTGATGCTGATTTCTATTCTTCACCTGATAATACCAAAAAGGTAAAACTTATTTTATTTATTTCGATACCGTAATCCATGGTTTTGTCTTTAGGTTAAAATGATGTCACTTGAATCCAAATTTCCTTATTATGAAAACGAAAATTATCAAGGTTTGTTTTTTTTATCAAATACAATGTTTTTATTACCGTAGTCTTTTTTTCAGTTTTGGGACTTCCATACAAAAGTAAACAAGTTTCAATGTATATTATTCTTCCACGAGAACGTTTCGGTCTTGAAAAAGTTGTTAAGGAAATGAATGCAACAACTTTAACTGAACTTTTGGGAAAGAAAGGCAGTACAACCGTTAAAGTTCAACTTCCACGCTTCAAAATTGAATCATCTTTCCAACTTGTTGATACGTTAAAGAAACTTGGAATTACTGAAGCTTTTGCAGATAATGCAAATTTCACTGGAATTTCTGAAGAAGGTGATCTCAAAGTTTCTGAAGTTATTCACAAAGCCTTCATTGAGGTAGGTTTTTAATTTTTTTTTCACTTTCGCTTAAATATAGTAAAGTGACCAGAAAAGATCAGCAGAAAAAAGGAGAAAATTTTTCTGATTACTTTGCTTTTTTCATCCTTTTAAGTTTATGTGTGCGCTTTTTTTTGTAAAGTTATTTTGGAGCCTTTTTTTCAAAATTTTGCTTCTCCCTTTATGTCTGGAATCCTGTTGCATGCTTTTAAATTACTTATCTAACGCAATCTTTCTGCTTGTAGACAAACGAGAAGGGTTCTGAAGCTGCAGCGAGCTCGGCTGCGATTGTTACAACTCGTATGCGTCCTTCAAAACCACCAGTTATTCCAACTTTTGTTGCCGAACATTCCTTCCTTTATGTTATTGAAAACAATAATCAAAATATTCTCTTTATTGGCAAATATTTTGCTTAAATTTTGAATTTTCTGCATTTTCTTGTTGTTCTACATTTTTGTATCATGCTTTGTTATACGTTTTTTCATCCTTGATTAAGCTCTATAATTAAATGTTATTAAGTTTCAATAAAAAAAATTTAATGTATTGTAGACTAATGAGAGAGGAACAAAAGCTACTGCTGTTACTGCCATACGACTGAACAAATGCAGGCGTCCAAAATCGCCTAAGATTCCTTCTTTTGTAGTCAAACATCCTTTTCTTTATGTTATTAAAAACAGCAACAATAATATTCTCTTTATTGGCACTTATTTCGGTTAAATATTTAACTTAGAAGCTGCAGATCTTATTTCAAATTGTTTGTCTTTTATAGAAATTTGTATCTTTTCCCTTTTTTTACATCATCATTGCTCCGACTTTTTTAACTTTTCTAACGTTTTTAAAGACGGATGAAAGAGGTTCGAGAATAGCAGCGGCTACAGCAATTGTTGGAAGAGGTCGAATTTTTTCCCGTGTTTCACATCTTGTCCTTCGATTTGTTGCTGATCATCCATTCCTATATGCAATTACCGATTCAGCGAACAATATGCTTTTCATTGGCCACTATTTTCCTTAATTTAAATTTTAATAAGTCACCTTTGTTTTGCCTCAAAATTTTATAAAGCACTAAAACTTTAAAATTAAGCTACTTTCTTTGTGATTGGTTTGCCGAATTTCATTCATTTAAACACATTTTTCTTACTGCTATTACATTTTTCTAGAAGAATGTTCTTTTCATTGGAAATTATTTTGCTTAAATTTCTTACTGTATTCTGTTGTTGTTTTGCAGTTTTTAAACGTTATTGCAGCTTATAAACTTTTGAACTCCTTGGCGTTTTTGTTTAATTTGCCTTTTTATAATAATCGTTTATGTTTAAAAATTAATAAGATAGTTTTTGTAGACTCGTGAAAAAGGTTCTGAAGCAGCAGCCGCTACGGCCGTTCTTATGATGTACGCCTGTTCACTCTCCCTAACACGTCCTTCAGTTTTTGAGTTTATTGCTGATCATTCTTTCCTTTATGCCATTACAGATTCGCACAACAATATTCTTTTTATGGGAATTTATTCTGCCTAAATTTGTTTCTCATTTATAAAATCATATTGAGCTGTCTCATTTATCCATTTTATACCCTTTTACCCCTGTTTTTTTATGCAACCAATCTAAAATGCAATGTTATATTATTTATAGACGCACGAGAAAGGTTCTGTAGCAGCTGCCTCTACGGCTGTTCTTATGAGGCAAAAATGCGCCATTCCAAAACCTCCGCCTGTACCTATTAATTTTGTCGCAGATCACTCTTTTGTTTATATTATTCAGGATGCTGAACATAATTTTCTCTTTATTGGCAATTATTTGGCTTAAATCTTCTATTTATCTTTTACTATTTATCTCTTTTTTAAAATTGTATTTTTCTTTTTTGATTTGTTCTGTCTTTTAGATAAATGAAAAAGGTACGGTTGCTGCTGCAGCAACCAAAATGAAAATGAGATTGAAATGTTCCAAACCTAAAATTCGTCAATTCAATGCTGATCATTCTTTTATCTACCTTATTACTGAATTTGATTCACAAACAATTCTTTTTATTGGTAAATGCTTTGCTTAAAAATTTTTTTTAAGCCTTTAATGTTTAAAATGTCGTCTTCTATGTGTTTGTAACTTTCAACTATTTCTAACTAACATTATTCTATTTGTAAATAAATTAACAGCTATTTCTTATTTTTATTTTATCTGTTTTCTTTGTAAATCTATGTTTTTTTTTGTTTCTTACAGGTGAATGAACAGGGAACAGAAGCAGCTGCTGCAACCCATGTTGGTTTCCGAAGAAAAATGATGACAATTCCAAAGATATTCTCAGCTAATCATCCATTTTTGTACCTTATTGCTGATGAAGCTCATCACGTTTATTTCATTGGACGTCATCTTTAATAATTTTATTTAAAAAACACTAACAATGCAACATTAAAAGAAGCTTTAAATTTCGTTTATTTTTTTATTTTGCAATAATAAATCTTGCCTAAGTTTAAAAATTTTGTTTTTTCGTTTTTAAAAGCACACTTAATGAAATTCCGTACACTTGTTTTTGTTTTCTGTTTGTTCAGATAAAAATAATCATGTTGTTATTTTCCACGTTTCTTTAAACACTAAAATATACTATTAATGAATTAATCAAATCATGTTTAATTTTTTTGAAGGCAAAAATTTCTTTCCTCAAAAAGGCTTTCATATCTTTTGTCTAAAAGTTTGATTCTCATCTTTCACTGTCGAAATATTTTAGACCGATGAAAAGGGCTCTCTAGCAGCAGCAGCGACCGGAATTTTAATCGAAGAAGAATCACTTATTATTGGCCCAAATTTTGTTGTTGATCATCCATTTTTCTTTTCCATTGTTGATTACAAACAAAATATCCTTTTTAGTGGTTTTTACTTTGCTTAATTTTATCACTAATTGTTTGTGTTAAAAACCTTAATTAATTCAACATGAAAATAAATTTTGCAATACTCTATAAAAGGTTATCCTATTTAGCAATTTTTTTTTTTTGAAAGTTCAGATTGAGTGGCAACAGCACTTTTTGCTTCATTACCTTTTCCATTATAAAAAAGTTTCGCTTTACCATTAAATTTTAATTATCGCTTTTGATATATGATTATTTGCAGACAAATGAAGTTGGAACTGAAGCTGCTGCCGCCACGGGAATGATGATGGTTGCAATGAGTCTTCCACCACCACCAGAAGATTTTATTGCGGATCATCCTTTCCTTTTTGTCATTGCTGACAAAAATCAAAACATTCATTTTACTGGTGTTCATGCTGCTTAATTTATTTTTGACTTAAGCTCGGATTTGTGATTTTTTCAAATAATAAAGTTTGTTTATCATAATACTTCATTTGTCATACATAATTTTATGCATCTTGACTACTTATTACTGTATCAGAAAAAGATAAGATTTGTCTCTTTTTATATTTCAAATATTTTAAGATTAACTTTCAACACTTTATTTTGCTTGGATATAACATCCTTGAATTCAGGTTTCTTATAAAGGGATTTTCTTTTTCTCATCTTTTTTTGTATTCGTTGGTACAAATGGCTTATATTTTTTTTCTCTTTAGATGTTGTAAAATTGTTTCTTTGATTTTACCAAAGAGGCTTTAATTTTACAATTATGAGGGTGGTTCTGAAGCTGCAGCAGCAACAGAAACATTGCTTATGTGCTGCGGACTTTATTTTTCTCCAGTATCAAAACTAAAATCCTTCAAAGTAGATCACCCATTTTTATTTGCCATCACAGATTCAAAAGCTAATATATATTTTATTCGAATTTATGGATCCATGATAAAGAAAACATTTAAACAATCAACATTTTTTAAATTTTATCATAAAATTATTATACCTCATTTTGTATAAATATGCTGACAATAGCTTCTGCGTTCCATATTTTTTAAAGTAATTTAATTTTGAAACTCTTTAAAAATATTTTTCTTTGTTGTCGTTTCTTATTCTTTCTTATACAGTGTTTTATTTTTTGATGATCTCAGAGTTTTAACATTTTTTTTGCACACATTTATTTGATTAACTCTGCCATTGTGTACAGTCTTTTGCATCAATTTGCTTATTACTTTTTATATCTCAGCTTCTTCTGATTGAGATATTTTCCCTCTTTTAGACGAACGAAGAAGGTTCAACAGCAAGTGCCGCATCGGGCGTTATCATGATGACAAAATCATTGCCAATTATTGAAGACTTTATTGCCGATCATCCATATCTTTTTATCATTGCTGATGAAAAGCAAACGATTCATTTCATTGGAACACATTTTTAAGATTTTTAATTCATTTCTTTTTTTATAAAAAATTTTTATCTTTATATAATTTAAAGATTTAGTTTTAATTAATAAATGACTTTTTCCACTTTACGTTTTGTCAAAAAAACAAAATTGCACAGCAGCACTAAAATTTTTAGTATTTTTGAATTTTTTATTAATTAATTAATTTTAACTTTTTCAGACGAATGAGATCGGAAGTGAAGCAGCCGCTGCTACTGGAATTCAAATTCAATTACTTTCAGCTATTATTGGTGGAGATGAACCTCCAGTTTTTACCGTTGATCATCCATCTCTCTTTGCAATTGTTGATAACCATCATCACAATATTCTTTTCATGGGAACACTTAACAATGAAACTGATTAAATTATTTTCTGTTTTTTGGAAAACTGTATTTTTATGCTCTTGTTTTTATTGTATTTTTAATACTCTGTACGAGCTTTTATTCTTTCTTTATTAAATTAATTACAACTTTGTAATTTTTATGTTAATATTTTTGGTAAACGTTATTTTTATGTAGTTGCTTTTTTTTATATTTTCATAATTTTATATGAGCTTATTTATTAAATTACAACTGTGTTTTTTAAATAAATAAACATTAATTTTTGGTATTAAATTGCAGGTGTACATATTTTTGGAATGCGGGGGTTATAAGTGAAATATGTTAAAAAATATTTAACCAGAAGGAAGTTGTTTTTAAACAAAATTAGGAAATAGTTGTAACTCTAAAAAATTGTTTTTAATTGCTTCCTTAAAAGTTCAAATTAGGAGAACGTGATTTTACCTATTAGGAGGAAATACGGAATGTAATCGTTCAAGCATAGAAATACAGTATTCAATTTGATTATCACGTAAAATTTCAGCTTTTGTATAAATTCCTTTACCATTTTTTAAATCACCGGAAAGAATAATTTGTGTTTCTTCAGATGCCAAATTTCCAATTGCCATCCAAGTATCTAATTCAGATGCCTGTTGAGCATCATCAATAAAAACATGTGAAAAATGCCCTTTTGGAAGGGATAATTTTGGAGAACATCCAAGTGTACAAAATATAATATCAAATGAGTCGAGATCTTTTTCGGTGTGAAGTTGAACGGTAATTTCTGATAAACGTGAATCAGTATTTTGAATTAATGGAATAATTCTTCTAATTGTTGGAATTTTTATAGAATTTAGTAAATATTTGCTAATAGTTTTTAATAAAATTACAGCAAAATTATCGACCGAAAGATTTGTTGGCGCACAAATAAGCACCTTTAAATTGTGAGATGTAATTTCTAAAATATTTTCAACCAAAAATTGTATTCGATTTTCGGCAGGTCCTAAAGCCAATAAAGTTGGAAATGCAAAATCACATAATTGATGCCCATTAACATTTGCCCCAACTTTTCGGAGCATTGTTTCATTTCCACAAATTGAATCAATTCCAGCAACACCAAATTCCAGCTGTTGAGAATTTGGACAAATTATTACTTCAAAATCGCCATTTTGAATTTCTTTCTCCAATAAAGTTGAATCTCTTTGTTTAAGAATTATACTTTTTGTGTTGCAATTGTAATCCAAAATTGTACATATCATTCTTTTTCCAGATCCATCATACGGTATTATTTGAACTTTTGTTTTTTTCTTTATTATTCTGCATGGTTTTGAAATGCCATTTGGAGAACAAATAACAAAATCTGAAATACTTTTAAAGAATTTTGCATGCTCCATTAATGGTATCTGTTTTTCTATCTGAAACTATAATGTTGAAATAAATTAAATTTATGTATTCATTAAAAAACATACTTCATCAATAATTTCGATTAATGAAGCATGCACTAAAAGCTTTTCTACAGTATTTGCAGAAACTTTCTCCAAAAATTTTAGATGCTTTTGTTGAAGAAATGATACTGTAAGTTGTTCCTTGCTTTCAAGGTCCATTAATATTTGTGCCGTGGCATTTGAATAAAAAAGTTTATCATAATCACTTTTAAAATTAATGCTATCAGATGTTGAAGGGGGAATAATTTCTTCTACAGTATCCAAATCATTTTCTCTGACATTTATGGTACTACTAAATTGTCGATAATCTTGTTCCTCAGTTTCTGAATCTGTTTCTTCTTCTTCTTCATCTTCAGATTCAAAACCAATATTATTGTAATTGGGTAAATAAGATTCATCTGTTGTTAAACTTCCACCTTCATCTTTTCTTGGTTCTGTTGTAATTACAATTTCCACTGGATCATCTGGAATTCCACTAACAGTTGTTGGCCGTTTTTCTGCTGATGATTTAAAACAATTAAATAATGAAAAAAATAATGACGTCATTTTACCAGCTTTTTGAACAAACAGCTAATAATGATAATAATCAGATATATTACTATTATTAATAGAAAAACATGAAAAATGTCATAGCAACAATTTTGAATGGAAAATGATATATTTTATTTTTATAGCAATTTATTTCTTCCTCTTTTATATAAATACATATGTGTATTAACAAAAACCCATTTAAAGTTTTCTTTTTCTCTTTTTTCACGTTTTTTGGGAACAAAAAATTTCACACACAAAATGACAAAAATTAATGATTTTAATTTAAGACTTTAAATGTGAAATTCATGGAAAATATTTTTGCATTGAAAAATTATTGTAAATACAAGTAAGTATTAAAAGCTTTATTAAACAGTTTGTATAAATTTTTTTTCCTTGAAATTTATTACAAATTAAAACCGTGCGAATTATTTGAAGTTTGTATTAAAGCTGTATCAAAAGCATCTTGTTAGGTTTTTTAAAGATAAAATGAAACTTCTTGTAAAATTTTTAGAATAAAATCAAAAGTTCAAATTAAACGTGATAAAAATTAATTAAATATATTTGGATTTAATTAAATGTTGCAAGTTTTTTTTGTCATACAAAATAGAATAATATTGTAGGAAAACCCTTGCAAAAGATTAAAGGGATTATCATCAAAAAATAATAATTGGTATTTTTGTTATTACAAAAATAAACAAAGCTTTAAAATGAAAATTTATGGTTTCTGTTTAAATTTGAAGTTTTTATTAATAATACTTTTTTAAGACAAGAAGAACACATAATTTTTGGATAAAAGTTTATTTTAATTTTAAGATGATGTCAAATAATTTTCGACAACAACAAAAGATTATTATTAAACTTTTATTAAAATTTAATATTTTTCAATTTTTGCAAAAATATTTTACGTGATCTTAAAAATAATAGTGATCAGCATTGTGCTTTTGGAACACATTTACCATTTTTATGGCGAAAGAATGTTCGATTACAATGACATCGAGGCTCAACTTTTGCGCATGGCCATTTGCATCGTTCCTGAAAATGGTGTTCAATAAATGAAATAAAAAACATCGTCAAAGATATTGCATTTTTAGGTAAATTTGCAACTTCACAAGATTTGTTACAACATTTTCTTGTAATTACATGTTCATTTGCGGGGCATTTGGCATCACAAAATGCGGCAAGCAAGAAAAATAACAAAACTGTAATAATATTAATTTTCTGAAAATACTTTTTTTACGAATTATAGTAATCGCATATAAACAAACCATGATTTTTACTTTAAAAACAAAAATTACAGCAACAAAAAGCAAATGTACAAGAGGAAAAAATTTTTTGGTTCAGTCACATTGATTGCTTACACTTTTTGTATTATTTTTTTTCATGGACAATCCGTGAGAATAATAATGCTTTAACGACGCTTGTGAAACTTTTATTATCTTAGAAAAATAACTAAAATTCATCAATGATTCAGATGATTTGCATTAAAGTGATTAAATTTAATAACTGTTTCGAGAGCGTGATCTACCCTTTACGCCATGACAAATATATATTTTTGTTGAAAGCATTGCGAAAGCAAAATTTAACATTTATGACTTTCACATTTGTGTTTTTTATTGTTGTAATTGTTGTTTAAAAAGGCAGGAGCATGAGAAAATGATGTCACCTTTTGCAGCTCCCGTATGACACTGTGATAGTAACACTATTTTCAAAAATTTGCAATAATAAATTACTGTCAAGAAAGAAAAACGACGACAAACTGATAGTAAACACTAAAACTAATTTTTTATTTTTGTGGTTACTTTCTTGTTGTCAATGCAAAGCGGTTTTTTTGATTCAATTTATTTTATAAAATTTAATGTTTCAAACTTATTTACAAACAATTTCAAATTAAAATCACAGCAGTATTTTAACGAAAAATTATAATCTTTTCTTTTTTTCTCTAAACTAACATCCACAGCCACATCCACTGCTTGATGAAGATGAACCAAGATCAATGACGTATGCGGTACCAGAATTACTGTTACTGTTGCTGTTACAACCGCAATTGGATGAAGAAGATTGTTGACAGCAACAATTATTTGAAGATGAAGATTGTTGGCAACAACAGTTATTATTGCTTGATGACGAAGAACCAAGATCAATGACGTAAGCTGTACCAGAATTGCTGTTGCTATTGCATCCACAACCTGATGAAGAAGATTGTTGGCAGCAACAGTTGTTGGAAGATGATTGTTGGCAACAATTATTTGCTGATGAAGAAGATGGAATTTGAATAACTTGAATATTATTGTTATTGTTGTTATTGCTGCATCCACAATTGGATGAAGATGATTGTTGACAACAACAGTTATTTGAAGATGAAGATTGTTGGCAGCAACAATTATTTGAAGATGATGATGAAGAAGGAAGATTAATAACGTAAGCTTGACCAGAGTTACTGTTGCTATTACATCCACAGTTGGATGAAGAAGATTGTTGGCAACAACAATTATTGTTGTTAGAAGAAGATGAATCAAGATTTACAACATAGGCAGTTCCAGAGTTACTTCCACATCCGCTATTGCTATTACTGTTGCATCCACAGTTGGATGAAGATTGTTGACATCCACATCCTCCTAATTGGGAGAATTGCATACCACCAAAAAGTACACCATTTGCAACTCCAAAAAAGGCAACGATCAAAGCAATAGCAGAGAATTTTGAAACCATGTTTCTAAAACATGAATTATTTAAAAATATTAAAAAATATTTACAAAGTGAAAGCTTACCTTCGGAGAACTCTAAAACACTTAAAGGGAACTGTGAAGCTTGAATTTCTTTCATCTGCTTTTATACTAAGCTCCCGAAATAAAATTCATTCATAAAAACTGATCCAGTTTTGTATTATTATCCTTCCGCTCTTTTTTCATTTCACCTTCCTCACTTACTTACTTCATTCGAAACCAAACCGCAAACAAAAACTTTTTTCATATTTTTCCTTTAAGCAAAAGCAAACATTTAATAGACACGACTTGGTTGCGCGCAAAAAAATTCTTCAGTGGTCAAAGATTTTTTTCTTTACCTTTTATCTTTTTTTTCATCATTATATCAAGACACATTTTGATTTTTATAAAAGCTTTAGAAATCCAGAACTTTCAAATTTTTTTTATTAAAAACCTTAATAATAAATTGGCAAAAGTGCTTAAATTTTTTGATTTCTATTTGATCTTTTTTTGAAAGCTAATAAGCAGCCGCAACTTTTTCATGGATACACTTCCTTCAAAAACTTCCTGTTTTTTTTATCTCAATGCAATTTTTTTATTTAATAAAATCATTTTTCAATCTTTATGAGTTCCTTGAAAAATTTCAAAGATAATTGAATCATCAATTTCTTTGCGTTCACATCTGCTTTTTTGCAAAAAAAAGCTTAAAAAGTAAAGCACTGCTTGCATGCTACAGTAAACAAAAAACCTACTTTTTAAAAACCACATTATTAAAACCCTCAAGAAAAAGCATCTGCTTGGCAAAACACATTTGTGGTAACATAAAAAAAGTGTTTATTATTGTCCATAAAAAATGCATTTACCCATTATTTTTTTTATCTGAATAAAAAACTCATAACAAACATTATATATTTTTGTTCAATAAAACTTTAAACTTCAAAAAAAGAAAACAAAGAAAAAGAACACATGTTTCTTAATAATAATATTTCAATTTTTTTTGCTTTTTTAAAACTTTCTATTCAAAAATTCTTTTTATTAATCATAAAGTATTAAAATTTTTATTTTAA
>CABFKO010021245.1:13561-26587 GCA_901766855.1 Panagrolaimus sp. ES5
ATTGATGGCAGAGTATTTAAAAATTAAAATCAGTTATGATCGAAGCCCTACAATTTTTCTTTTATTTTACTTGGATAAATTTAAAAATCTGATTTGACCTTTTTGGATATTCTCTAAAAACGTTTTTATTAATTGTTTTCCGAATTTTAAATCAAATAAAAATAGTTAAACATTTTTTGTTTCAAAACAATGTTTTTTTCTGTGTTTCTTGCATGCATAAACGTCAAAAATGATTGTGCCTGAACAAATATAAAGGTGTTCAAATATCAGAAAAAAAATTGGTTTAATGTGATCATGTTTTAGCATCTGTTCATATAATAATCATTTTTTTATCAAACAATTTATTATTGTTCCTTTTTCATTTTTTTTAAATAACAACTTCAAAAATCTCACCTGCCATAGAACCAAGGGATAAAGCTGAAAAATTGTTAGCAACCTGTGATGTTGCAGAAGCCAATTGTGACTGAAAAAAAATTGGGATATGAATAATACATTAATGATTTATGAAAAAGAGCAGATGATTAAATAAAGAAATAAAAAAATTTACATTATATGATGAGAATGGTGTGACACCTGTATTAAGTGAATCGGACGTGTCATCTGAAAAAAAAGGAAATGAAAAAAAAATTCTATTTTTAGAATTTATAAAAAAAATCAAACCTCTTGCTATTGCAAAACGTGTATTTGTATTTTCAAACAATCTAACAGGCGTTATTGTAAGTTTTGCACCATCTGAATCTTTTAAAGAAGTACGGTATCTTCTAATAAATGCACTTTTTCTCATTCTCATCAATCTATCGCACTAAAAACTAATATTATTGTTTGTTGAAAAGAAGACATTTTTTAGGCATTTAATATAAAATTATTTTATGGTTATTAAAAAAATTGTTTAAAAACATTAAACTACTGTTTAATTTTGTATTCATTTTAAAAAACTTGAAACCTACAGATTTGCATTGACAATTAACATAGGGACATAATGCCGTATGACCTTTAAGTAATATTTGAATACCATGTCCTTCACATTTTCGGCAATATAATAACCTTCCTTTATTACTTCTAAATGTATTTTGATCTCTATCATATTCTTCATCATCATATCCTTCGTCATCCTAAAAATTTTTATCTTTGAAGACGCAAGCTTTTTTTGAAACCGAAACTTTTTACAAAATCTTACCCTTTCATTAGGATCATAATCTTTGTAGCTTGTTAAAGCAGGTAAAACATTTTTATATTCAATTTCATCAAACTCGGCACTGTCCATTTTAGTACTAAAAATGAAACACTAATAAAAAATGAAATGGAAGAAAAGCAACATTAATGTATCAACATATGCATCCATTACTGTAACAAATATATAAAAAAAGGGTTGTTTTTTGATGAAAAATGTGATTGATAAGGTATAAATGTGTGCTTCAATTTCTCAGTCATCATAGACAGACATGTTGATTTGAATTTCCTATAAAAGTGCAAATGTGATAAGAAATAGCTTTTGCATGCTTTTTCTATCTTCTGCTTCGAGCCATTTTTTATTTTTATTATAAAAATTTAACAGATTAATTGGCAACGAAAGTCTTTTTAATCAAAAAATAGGTATTCATTGACGCAAACAATAAAGTGACTTTTTTCAATGATAAGCTCAACGATAAACAAATGAAACATAAAACAAGAGTTGAAGCAAATGATTGTTGTCTTGTGATGACACTTATCACTTGAGAAAAGCAACCTCTTGACAATAAAAAAGGGAGTACGATAAAAGAATATTTTTACCTAAATGATGACCTTTTTTTGTTAAAATATGGCGAAAACAAGAAGACAATAAAAGTGCAAAATGTGGTATGATCATTGTTGTTGATTAGAAACAATCTGACTCACTTTTTTCTATTGTTGCAAAAACTTTTGTAAAAGTTACAAGTTTTTAACTATGTTTATTATATTAAGTTCTCTTTTGGTTTTATAAAAACAAACAAATAGAAAATGCTTGAGGTTTTAGGTTGTTAAGATATCTAAAACATGACCATTTTTTTCGAATGCTTAAGTAGCCTTAGTCAATTCGTCAATGAAGAAGCCCCATTTCAAAATTTTTTCTATGATAATTAAATTAAAGACTGCAAGTTTTGCCGGGATTAGATTAGCGTCTCCACATTTTTTAGAATTTGTGTTAAAATGTAATAATAGATACGGAATCCTAAGAAGAAGGCATAAAACTAGTTTTTTCTATTAAAAGTGGAGTCGCGGCGTCACTTTATTTTTTATTTTTAACAAAACCTCAAAATTGTTTTTATTTATTCTCGGTTAACAAAAAAGAGATTGAAAAAAGAAATTCTTCTAAAAAATTTTGGGTAAAAATTTAGCAGCGCAATGATATGAAATATACCACTGAATAAGAATGATGAAAATTTGGAATGCCTTTTCCATTGATAATCTTCATAAAATGCTCGAAAATCAACTGTTGTTATAAAAAAATATGCATTTCTTTATTTTTTCCTTATTAAATATATGCAACCTATTAATGAAAACACAGCATTTTTTCTAAATACCTTAACGGAAATTTTGTTAACATTTTCCTAGAGAAACTATAAAAAATGATATTCCGGAAAATGTGTCTTATGAAAAAAGGTTACACCCTTAATTGTATCATTAACTTTTGTGCTCATTAGAGCACATCCTTATCATCAGAACTTTCGAAAGTAAAGTATTAAAGGCCTCATGAATGTGTTTTATTGTAAAAGTTTTTCAATTTTTTCATTTTTTCAAGAAGTAAAAATGAAATTATCGATGAAAATATAGAACGGAAAAATAAACATTTTCTATCGTTAAAAAAAGTATTTTTGATAACAGTAAGAATTAGCAGCGATGTATTAAAAGAGTCTGTCTCCGAGCAAAAAAATTTTGATCAAAAATTTCGCCATTACTGATAAAAGAAGAAACAGTGAACAAAAATGAATGAAGTGTTGACGAAAAAATTTGTAGACTTTTTGCAGTAGTTAAAATGAAACAAAAGATACGGTAAACTACACAAATATCTGGTTTCTGAGGTATAAAGTTTCATGAGTAGTTTTTGAATGAAAATTCACAATTCTCATTTTGACTCTGTTTGTATTTAATGTAATATCAAAAATTATGCTAATTTTACATTTTTGCCTTATCTTCGTTTTTAATCTATTCATTTTTTGGAATGTTAAATAAAAGTGACTTGTGTCTAGCCAATGTTATAACACAAAAATATTCAAAAAAATTATTTTTAATAAGTTGACAACAACAATAAAGGTAAGAATATGAATGTGTTTTAATGTATACATTAAATCCCTTGAGATGTTGCGAATAATAACTTTATTTTTCTTGCATTTCAAACTAATAATTAGAACACATGACAACCATTAACAAACTTCTGTCTTTTATATTTTAAACCAAATAAATGTTTATGTCTCTCTCGTTTTGCTGCCTGTTCTTCTTCTTCTTCAACATCCATCAATTTCCTTTTTTTTCACACTGACTTATGCTGTTTGCGGTTTTTTCGATTTACTAAAAAATCTGGCAAAATGCGCTGAATAAAGAAAAAAAATAATATAAAAACGCACAAAGTAAAAACCAATGAACCGCGCATTGACCGTCGACGTCCCCTTCATCAAAAAAGAACTTTATTTTTTTGTCGATTTCTTTTTCTTTTCAAATAGAATAAACTCTTTATTTGTTATTGTTAAAATTTTTTAAAAACATGATACTAATGTAATCTCATGAATCTTTCTTCACCAGCATTTTTAGCCCGCTGTGCTGTAACAAAGCATGCCAGCGGGTTACAAGTTGGAGAAATATTTATTGTTGAGCGTATTGATGAATCAAAAAATTTGTAAGTATCGAATTGCTGCTACATTTATGTTTGTTTATTTAATTGAAATTCTTTAAAGGTTTAATGGACGCTCGCTAAATGGTGAAACATTCAATGAAAAGTTTGAGAAAGGAGATTTTGACAAACTAGATTTGCCTTCAGGGAGATATGTAGTTTCTATGGGGGAATATGAAAGTATACAACCGGGGCATTTATCATTTATGCAATTTACATTATTAAATGTTGAAGAAGATATTGATGATAATTGGATGAAAGGATATGTAACATTAGATTCGGGAAAAAAATTAGGAAAATGCGGGTTATTTCCAAAAAGTATTGTTGCTGAATTACCAGTATGTTTCTTTTATAAATCCACTTTAATATCCCTGCTATTTTTTAAAATGGTTTAGACTATTGAACAACCAAAAACCCAAGTTGGAGTGGTAATTGAAAAATTAATTCCTCAAATTGAAGGAGAAATTGCATTATCCAAAGATGAATGTGTACATATATTAGAAGCAAATGATGAATGGTATACTGTACAAACTGCAAATGGTGCTGTAGGTAAATGTCCAAAAACATTTTTAAAAATTGTCGCTGATGGAATTGTTGAAGAACTTGCAACAACCAACCCTGAACCATACTGTACAGCATTATATGAGTTTATGTAAGCAATTTTCTCAAAACAAAAAAGATATACATTTTAAAATTTTAGAGCTGAACATGACTCTGAATGCTCTTTTATTGTTGGAGATATTTTAAAACTTTTTCGATGGATTGACGTTGATTGGTTAGAAGGTGAAAATCAACGAACAGGAAAGAATGGTTTTATTCCAGCAAGTTTTGTTCAAATTATCGTTGCACCACGTGGAATGGAACAACAAATTACCGGAGAAAGTATTAAAAGCAAAAATGCAGAAGAGTTGTCAACAATAGGGTGCGTCTAGAGCAAAAAAAAGAGAGAGTTGAATGACATTTTTGATAACGTTTCTTTTTTTGCAGCATTGCAACTGTCCTTTATGCATTTGAAGCAAGATATGGTGATGAGCTTTCTGTTGATGCTGGAACAAGTATTAAAGTCCTTGGTATACAAGGTGATTGGGTAAAATGCTGGAATCCTGAAACTGATGAAGTTGGAATTATTCCAAGAGGATATTTAAGAGTTTTTCAAGATTATGAAGATGAAAGTGGTAGTGATTCTCGGGCAACTGCATCATTAATATCAAACTTCTCAGAAGTTGAAAGTCCTACTGTAACGGAGAAGCCATGGATAACATATGACGTTGAAAAGCCACTTACAACTTCATCATCTGTTCCATCGTTTATACAAGAAGCACAAGAAATAGAACACAATAAAATACCACCTGAACGACCCCCTCCACCTAAATTTCATACACCTTTATTTCCAACAGATAATGGCTTGCAACTACGTAAAATTCAACATCCTGTTCAGCGAACTGCTCCAAGTCGCCCCAAAAGTATGACAAAAATAACTACAGTATCACCAAGTGATGACGATAAAGGTGCTGAAGGATGGGAGGCAAGGCGAACAAAAGTTCTTGAAGAAATAATACAAAGTGAAACATCTTATCTTTTTGATTTAACTGCATGGGAAGATGCAATTGAAAGCAATCCACTATTACCAGAAAAAAAGAAGAAAGTTATATTACATGGTTACAATCTACTAAAATATTTATCAAGAACTTTAACAACAGCATTAGTTGCAGAACAAGCAAAATCAGTGTGCGATCAAGAATTAGGATTAAGATTTATGGAACTTAAAGAAGTTTTTTACAAAACTTATGGACAATATTTTCGAAGTGCTGAACAAATTTCTGAACTCATTGTAAAAGGTGATGATCAAATTCAGAGGGCGTTACAAGATTCTGTAAATGTGTTAAGAAGTAAAGGATCAAATGTTTTTGATGTCCCAACAGCATTATCTCGGCCAATTCAACGATGCTTACGGTATCCTTTATATATTGGAGAAATTGTTAAAAATACCCCTTTAACTCATGCTGATCATCCTAAATTAATGGAAGCCTTGAGGCAAATGGGACAACTTGCAACAAAAATGAATGAATCAAAACGTAGAAAAGAATTAACAAAAAAATATTCAAAAATGGCTGTTGAACAACGTGAAAGTGGCTTCTTTAATCGTTTATCAAAATTCAATTTTCATTCATTGATTAAAAAAAGCAGTCGATTACAGTATCGAATTTCATCAAAAATTGGTTTTTCAACAACGGTTGGTGAAATTTAAAAAAAAAGTTTTAATAAAAAACATTCAAATGTTTTTAGTTTCATGATGAAGAATTTAATCAAATGCTTAAAACATTGAATGAAGTACAACAAAGATTTTGTCATTTAATTTACCAAATGACAGTTTACAAAAATCGAATTGTGCGATTAGCAAAAAAATATGTTGAAATGAATACTGTAGAAAAAGCTATCACTACATCAGCTGCAGTGTCACAGTTTGAACATAACAGTTTAATTCGAAGATTGTTAAATTATGCAGAAGAACTGGAAAAAGAAATTATTGAGTAAGTTTAAATGCTGCTAAAAGAAGTATTTTAAATTTTTTTTTGCAAAACCAGAGGCATAGTAATTCTTTGGACAACATATATGAGTTTAATAAGTTTTAACTATGCATGATACACATTTTTAAGCAACAAAATTTTGAGCTGCAAAATATCTCAAAAACCATGTAACCTATATTCAATGAAATTAACATTTTAGACTTTGCAACAGTGCTCATGATTTGATCAAACGTGATTTTACATTTATTGTGCATAAAAGATATGATAAACTTGCGGATTGGGAGATGGCAGTTCGATCAAAAAAGCCTCAAGAAGTTGTTGATATGCGTCGTTGTGAATTTCAAGCATTAAATAATCAACTCAAACTTGTGATTCCAAAAGAAACCGATAAACTTATTGATGGATTATTAAAATATGTTCGTCGAATTCGGCAAACTGATACAATATTTTTTAAAAGAGTTAAAACTTGGATGGAGGTATTTATTTAAAGACTGGAATATTAGTTTAAAATACCGTAACCATTTCAGCAATTTTCAAATTCTTCTCTTATTGATTTTCAAAAATATGTTGATCCACGAAATCAACGCTTACATCAAATAGAAAATACTTTAAGAACAAAAAATCCAAGAATTAATTCCCGGCTTATGGAGAAAGGTTTGCCCTACTTTTATATTATATTCTTTTAAATTTTGCATTTATAGAAACTGAACTTCAAAAGCGTCCTATTGCCCTTCCGGACCCGGACAATTCTATTCAGCCGCCTCTTATGTATGATAAACCAATACTGGGACGTTCACAAACTCAAGCAGAAAGAGAGTCTCTTATCAGAACTTGTCGTGCCTTGGGTTTGCATGATTCTCTTTGCAAAGTAACAAAAGATTATTCATCAAAAGACGGAAAATTTATTCTTAAAAAAGGTGATGTTATTCGTGAAAGATATCAAAAATCAAATCACAGTTTGGTTGAAAATGGCCTTGCAACATATTCAATTCCAACCAATATTTATCAAAAAGTAAAAAATCCATTTTCTCCAAAATTAGCAAATTCATCATCATTTGGAGAAAATGATAGCGAAGAAGAAGAAAAAAATGAACAAAATATGCAAATATTTTTCAACCTACAAGATAAAAAAGATAACATTCATGAAGGAGTAAAATTCAGAAAAGAAGAAAGCAGACAAAAATCTTTTGGTATTCCAGAAAACGTTGTTTTTAAATTAACTGCAGAAAAACAACAGCCAAACAATCGAGAATCAGTAAATTGGCTACGTAAGAAATCCATATTTTAAAAATATAATTAATTAAAAGACTTTTTAGAATATGACGATAAAATTGTTGATCTTCCTTCTTTTGAAGATTATAATCGTGCAGCACCAGCGCCACCAGAATCTCTCAAAACATGGACAACTTTTGAAAATGACAATGATACTCCACGCGCTATTGTACCTCCACATGCAATATTTGGTAGTCTATCAAATCCAATACCAATGGAACCTCAACCTCTGCCATCAACTGTAACACATTTTCCAGCTGAAGAAACAATTCCATCAAGACGAGCACCTCCTCCACCACTTCCAGAAATTGCAACATCTCCTTCAAATCCATTTGGAAACGTAGATTTTTTAAATTTATCGAAACCTCTTCCTAGTCAATCATATTCATTACAAAAGCCTTCAATAAAATATTCAGAACCTGATCCTTTATCAAAACTTGTCAAAGAAGAAATTGAAAGAACTCGTCAGTCAAAGAATACAAATCGTAACCAAAGTGCTTCTCCTATCCTTCCTCCTGCCCCATCAGAACCACCACCAGCTCCACCAAAGTTTTCTGCAGATGCACCTTTGCCTTCTATTCAAAATGGTTCAACGGCACCACCTCCACGGCCTTCACATCTTTTTCCTAATAATCATGATCTCAATTCTCCAAAATCTCAATATGCAACACAAAAACCTAACAATGAAAAAGTTTGTTTTGTTTCTGCTTTTTTATAAGCAACTATAATGAATAAATTTTAGGCAAATGCCAATGAACTTGTCATAAGTCAGTATGATTTTACGCCAGATGATGAAACTGTACAATTAAAAATATTTGAAGGTGAACGCCTTTTAGTTATAAAGCCATATGATGATGCCAACAATTCTGAATGGTGGCTTGTTAAAAATCAAAAAAACCAATCTGGTTATGTTCCATCATCATATCTTTCAAAAATTTAGTTTAAATTAATTTTTCTTATTTAAGTTTTAATATTACCAAATGAAATGCTTTAAAATAAAATATTAATTATCTGACATTTGAAAAAATGCAATTTGTGGAGAAGATATAAATGCTTTACAATATCAGGATGATAATTGTCAACTGTTTTTTGCAGTTTTTTGTGTCTGGCAAAAAATACAAATTTTTATTAAACGCAACAAATAAAATTAAGCCTGAGAACAAGAATCATTATTTGAAATATTTCCAACAAGCTTGGAAATAATTGAAGGTGAAACAGTAAAATCAAATGCAAAATAAATTGCATGTTCAACAATATCAAATTTTAAATCAATAATATTAAAAGGCAAAGAAATATCTTTGGTTGATGGAAGCTTTATTTTAATGCCTTTTTCCAAAGCTTCATTTAATGCAGTAATAAAAAATTGTTTTCCAATTTCTCCAAGTTTATCTAAAGCTGCTTGTGGTACGCCAAGAGTTTCACCAGGATTTGTAAGTTTAAAATCTTGGGCATCACAATAACCACTAATGCGCTGATTTTTAATTAGAATATCAACATTTATAGTAGTTTCAATTAATAAAGCTCCAACTTTTTCTCCACCATTAACAAAAATATCCCCAAGAAGGGCTAAATTTATATCGGCAGATATTTTTGGATGTTTATGTAGGATTAATGATGGTGCACGTTTTGTATAAATATGAATAGATACATTTTGGTTGGGATGTTTTTTTCGGATTAAAGGAAATATATCACCAAAACATAAGCCAAGATCTTCAAAAGCGTCAACAGTTTCAGCTTGTCGTCGACTTCTTGGAATTGAAGAAAGCGAAGACCGAGTTTTTTCTTTTACCGCTGCTATCACTTCTTCCGAATTCTAAAAAATAAAACTAATATTAATTTTTTTTAAGTTTTAAAACATACTTCTTCAACCAAACTATCATGTTCTTCTTCAACATCTTCAGCACAAGAAGTTCGTAATAAACTCCCAATTTTTGGGGAATCTGTGTCAAACCAAAAAGATAAAAAGTTTTTTCTAAAAAGTTATAAAATATTTTTTTATTGAATTTATTCTCAAAATAACTTACTTATGCATAATATAAAATAGTGAATTCATTGTAAAATCACTTACAAGAATTTCAATCATTTTTGTTACTTTTTTACTTGGAAAATCGATGGAAAATGCACCAAATGGAGTACCACCTCTACCAAATTCACTTATTTCTCCATTTAATGCAATTATGTAATCATCAGAAGTAGCAAAAGTTTGAAGTAAATGTGTTGTTAGAAGAGAAGTTTGAAGCTTGGTAATATCTAATTTATCAATAAATTTTCGAACTCTGCAAAATGTATTTGAGGAAGGGGGTAATTCAGTACAATTTAGCTTTGGCTCTGGTGCAGTAATAAAAGCAATATTTGGATGTGGAGGTGTTGGTGGAAGGTTAAAAGGAATATCAGAATTTTGTACTAAAACAGAAGGAACATCTTCATTTTTACTTACAAAACGTTGGCGTGATTTTGCAAGAACAACATAATTTTTTACAGTTGAACCAGATAAAATTCTTGGCCTTGTTAATGGTACTAATCTTGGCCCTAATAAATCTGCATCTGTTTCGTCATCAATAATAGGAGTATCATGAAGAATTTTTGTTGTTTCATTCGATAGTGATATTAATTCGTTTTCTTCTTCGACAGCTATTGTACAATGTCTTCGCTTTTCACAAACATTTGGTCCATTACCTAATGCAAAGGCACCATTAATAAGTTGCAAAAGTTCAAGTAAAGCAACGGTTTGTGGGATATCTTTTAATTTTTTATTAAGTTTATTATTAATTGCTTCAGGAATTCTTTCACAAATTTTACTTGGAATTCTTGCTCGAATTTGTTGATTCATTTGATGACGAAATTCTCGATTTGCAATTGCCCCAACTATACCCCCATCTTCCATATATGCATCAACATAACCAACAGAAACTTGACAATCAACCACTTGAACATACGGTGGTCCACTCCCACTTTGTACAATTCCAAGGGATACTGTAGTTGAAACTTGTTGAGCTGTTACATGAAGAATACCTGATACTTTTACTGGAATAATAACATTGAATTCACCAATGACATTTCCAGCAATTCCAATTCCCATATTTTGTATTGAAACAACAAGTTTATAAGGGGATGAAGGATAAATGGTAATTTTTTGTGGGCATCGATAATGTGAAATATAGGCATTATAAATTTGAATACATCCATTTAATTTTGTAATGCATTCAACTGTGGGAGGAATACGAGCTCGTCGAATTTCTTGTTCAATAATTGGAGCAAAAATATTTGTAAAATAATCAAAAGATTTTTGATTTACTCTAACTTTTATTCCAGGATTACCTCGAATGCCTTTTGATAAAATAGGATCATAATCTTTCTGAGATCTATTAAGCACCGCTAAACTTTTGTTTGCAGATATGACGCCTCCTTTTCCAATTGCTACAAGATCATCTTCATAATCTAATGACCGACCAGTAAATGTCCGAGCAGCATGTAAAGGTTGCCTATGAGGAAGTAACACCCTGCGAGATCCAGTTACAGATGATAATGGCAAAGTGATGACCAAAGGAAAATAATAAATAACCAAACTTAACCAAAATACGGTAAAACTCATAATAATAATAAATTGCACAAAAATTAATTAACACAAATTTTGATCCAATTTTTTTTAAAAAGTTATTTTTACATTTTAACTCCGAACATTGAACAAAAAAATCAACGTTTAACCAAAAATTTGCACAACACATAACGAGATTCTCGGAGATCTAAGCCATTGCAACAAAAAATGACATAAAAACGGGTTTAATTTTTGAATGTAAAAACGAGATTCATTATAAAAATGTGTATTGCATCGAAAGTGAATCTTCATTTGTGTGGATTATCATCAATTCAAGTTATTCTTTGCTTCTTTTTTTTATTATCACATAAAATGTTTTTTAACAATGCCACAACTTTTTTTTTCATAAGCAATTTTTTTACAATGTAGGAAAAACATTTGATACAATTTTAAAATGTGTCTCGGATTAGCAAAAAATGAAGATTTTTACCCACTCAAATGGATCCGTTTTTCTTGATGTATTCAAGTGTTATTCTAACTGAGGATTAACTTATATTATGTAACTTAATCTTTAAGAATGAATAAATTATAAAACAGTCAATCATAAAATTATTATTGCAATAAAAAACCTCATCAAACTCAGATCTGAATATAGCAAACTTATATTACGAATACAAAATTGTCTGCTTTAAATTTTTATGTTGCCAAAATGTGTGAAAAAGTCTTACTTTGACAGTGCACATTGCGCACCACAATAATATATTTTCCAGCCGCGCAATTTTTATCTTTTCAAAAAAATAAGAAAGACATCAATTTGCAAATTGATGTTTTTTTTGTTGCTGCTGCTTTTTACATTAAAAGATTTTTTCGTTTTTTTGGTATAATATCTTTTTATTGATTTTTGTTGAATATTTGTTGAATACGATCATCTTAACCGGGGTGTTCGAAAATTTTTCAAGCTTTGCTGTAATCTTTTATTGTTCATTATCTTTTAAGCATTGTTAAACGCGATTTATTAATAGATTTTAACTTTATTTCAATGATTCATTTTTTAGCAATATGCCAAATAATTCTCTTGTTCCTCCTGATCGCGTTGAATTTGGATTTGATTCTAATGGTGTTGCGAAAAATAGATTAATAATTAAAGAAAAAACAGATAAATCAAAAGTTAAAGTTTATGACAAAGAAACAGATATTAAATATCTTTGTGTTGGTTGTATGCGAACAAGAAATACAAGAAATTATGCTCATCTTATCAATTCTGAAGTGCATGAACCGGGCTTTCATCTTTGTAAACCAATCTCTGCTGCAGATTGTGCTACTGAACAAGCTGCTTTCAAAAAGAAGTTTGCTGAACATGATGCACTTGCTTTTGATAATGTTAAAAGTTCTTCAATGCCTCGCAAATCTCTTGAACTTACTTCAAAATTATTACATCCATCACCAATGCCTATGAAAAATGTTGAAGTAAATTTTGATGAACAAGAAAATGATTGCTTAATAGGCGATGCAATGAAGCCTTCAAAGAAAAAATATGCAGAAAAAAGGTAGACTGCATATAATATTTTAAATTATAAATTGATAAAACAAGTCTGTTTCAGCAAAAATGTTACTACTGTTGAAGCTGTACACAAAAGTTTGCCGAATAACTTGGATAATGTTGGTAATGCTCCTAAAGTCTCATCATCTGAATCCAGACCATCTGTTGGCAGCTCTGTGCCATCGACATCATCTCGCGTTACTCGGAGTCGAACTCGACAACGGTTTGTTTACTGCAATGTTAATAAAAAGTTTAAGATAATTAACTTTTAGTGAATCTGATAATCAAGTAGAATCTGTTAGAAAAT
>CABFKO010021266.1:212-11990 GCA_901766855.1 Panagrolaimus sp. ES5
GTTGAATCTATAACGACTTTTGAAGTTTCACAGTTAAATCATTCATTGTTTTTGAGCTCTTTGCTATTTTGGATTACGGCGATATGTATTTCTGTTCTCAGTTTTGAGATTTTATCTCATTTAACTAATTTCAGTTCGGAAAGAAAATATTCTTTTTATAACAAATTTTGATTACTGTATTTGTCAGGATGCTTAATGTATTTTAGTTTATTTTTAACTTTTATATATGCAATAATTAGTTCGAAATTTACAAAGAAAATATTCATTTGGGCTTTTATTGAAAAGCTTCCATGCTTGTACAATTTCATATTCATTTTCAATCATATTCTAAAACTCATTAAAGATTACTGTATTTTTGTTAGATATTAGTCTCTTACTTCAACCATAAAAGCAATTTTAAATAACTGTGCTTGTCGGGATGCATAGTCTTGTCGTCGTAATTCAGTGATATAATAGTTGTGTAATTTTTCTGATGCTTCTTTAATAATTGTATCACCAAGTTTTTGAGTTGTATCACTTAATTGTGGTAAACCTAAGAAATGTAAATTTTTTTGTTACAGTATACATTTGTAAAATAGGCGTTTTTTATTGACTCCAAAAAATACTTCTTTTGACTCCAAACATTTTTCTTGGAATTAAAAAATGTATGTTTTGAAGTTAAAAAATTTAAATTTGTTAAGTCGAAACTACGGTACTTACTATGAAATGACCAAAGTGAAATTAAACAAATATAATTAAATTCAAAAAATGTTGCAGTTAATTTTTTAAATTCTCTAAAAAATGTTGATCCTTTGGCTCTGTAAGATGGAAGGAATATTTTGCTTTCTTCTGATACTGTATCAATTTGCATACATTTTTGTAGATTTGTATGATCAACATATTGAACATTATCAATAACACATTTAAGCTCTGGGCCTCGACCAAATCTTTCATAACTTAGATAAAAATTTCTTAAAACAATAAACATCTGCCAAAATCGATCGTGGATTAATACCTAAATACAGTATGCAGCTGATAAAAAAATTAAAATTAAATTAAATAAATCCAACTTTTTCATTTAAAGGCAGTTTTTGAAAATTTGGACATGTTAAAAGTAATTTTGCAGTATTAATTGCAAATTTATTTGTGAAATTTGTTCTTGAAAGAATCGATGCTTCTGGAGATGCATAAAAAATGTATTCTTTATTTGGAGGTTCAGAAGCATCCAAAAAATGTGACATGGATTTTTCAAAATCATTTGCATAATTTGATGCATTACTGTATTTCTAAAAAAAAATTACTGTAGCTTTTTTTAAATAAATTTCATCTGTGTTTTTGGAAATTCAAAAATATAAATATTTTATTTTCCCAAAAAAGATACAGTAATCTCAAAAAAAGTTCCCAAACCTTGAAAGTTGAATTAATTTGATAAAATAAATCTACAACATTCCATGGATCTGTTTCATCAGGTTTATATTCCAATTCAAATGAAAAAATAATTTTTGGATAACTTTTATTAACTTTTAACTCAAGTGCTTTGCAACTATTAAATCGGCATAATCGACAGATTGGCTTTGATTGATCTAAAAAAATTAAAATTAAACAATACAAATAAAAACAATAAAACTTTACAAACTTTTAAGATCACATTGTTGTTTATTATTTCGACATCGATAATTTTTACTGGAATTTATTGATCTTCGATAAAATGCTGCACATCCATAACAAATATGAACCTTGAAAAATTAGCATTTTAACATTTAACATTTTTACAGTAATCTCCTTGGGTTACGGTATAAAATGTAAACGAACCTGTAAATGCAGCTTTGAAGTTAATTTTCCACAAACTAAACATGATTCAAAGAGGATATTTGGCAAAACAATTTTTGATTCTTTAAACATTGATTAAAACAGTGTAACATCAAAAACTGCAGTACCTTTTTCGCAAATAATTGATTGCGCGCATTTTCTTTCTCCTACTTTTTTTTAAAACAAAAAATGTGGTCTCTTTTTTTTCTTCTTTCTATCTGTCCAATATCAATCACGTCCATCAAACACCGTTATTTCCTTTTTAAAATTGATCTGTTTTTGGGTGTATTCTTTTTCGGTTTAAATCAAATTGTTCTTTGACCTTTTGCTTATGTAAATGAGCAAAGAGTTCTTTTTTGAACTGAAACATTATGCAAAAAAAACAACGTGTTGTTGTTTCCGCTAACTGATCATCGACCAACTATGAATATTAATATGGAACCATAAATTTCAGATTTTTAGGATAACATACCATTACCCAAAATTTTGATGAATTAAAAAAATAGGTTGACATTTTGCCTAAGAGATAAATAGTGTTTCAATAAGAAAACGAATAAATGAAAATTAGCTTTATAAATGAGATGCTATTTTTTATGCTTAATAAGAATATCTATCCCGTTTTTGTTCAATGTCAACAGCGAAACTCCGGCGGTTGATATATTATAGGATAATATCTCAAGACAAACCAGTAAACTATTAATCACTGATAAAAATTAATACATTTTTTAAACAAAAAAATGTCATAATAGTTTTTTACAAATTTTTATCATTCTTAAAATAATTTATTTTAGCACACACATAAAAACATTTACAAAATTTAGTATTATTTAAATTTAAAAATCTTCTTTTTCATCGAAATTCTTTATTCTTATGTAATTGATCCAGTAGAAGTTGTTGGAGTTGTAACTGCTGTAACACTATTATCACTTGTTGATTTCGTGGTTGGAGTTGGGATTAAAGTTGCTGTTGGAGGAGTTGCAGTTGAGCGTTTTGTATTAGGTTCTGATGAAATTGATGATAAAGAAGATGACGGTGATATTATTGTTGTAGTTTGAGTTGTTTGCATTGCTGTAGTTTGAGGTGGTGAAGTTTTAGCCTTTTCATGAACTTCATGTGTACGATCAGGTAAAACAGTTTTATGTAAAGCTAAAAAATAAATTAAATAAGCTCTAAAAATTTGCGGGTTACGGTAGTTTCAATATATTCAAACATATTTTGTAACTACAGTAATCCCCCAAAAGTTACAAAGTTTTTTTTGAACCAAATAGAACTCAAATTACAGTAATCCCATGCTAATACAAAAACAAACTTACTTGGATTTGGACTTTTAACATCAGCATTTTTTGATTGTTTTTCAAGTTCTGCAAGCTTTTCCTTTGATAATGAATTTTTATCCAATTTTGGTTTAAATGTAATAAAAGAATATTTTAAATCTTCTGAAACTTTCATCACTGACGCACAATTTCCATCAGTTCCACAATAATTTGGTGCTGAGAATACTGTACATAAAAGTTTGTCACAATAAAACATATGTCCATTTCGACAAACTTCATGGGCTCGAACAATCATATCAATATTCAAAAGTCGACAAAAATCTTTGACTGATTCTGTTCCAAACATCCAAGAAGCATTTCGCATTTTATTAAATTGCCAACTGCAACATGAATCTGCACCTGCAGCGGGATCAGACCACATCAAATCCAAAGCAACACCGGTATCACATTCAGCATGAGTATGAGGTTTCTAAAATATGGAAATGTAAAACTACCATAACCAAAAAACGACTACAGTATGCTACAGTAAGAAAGTTATAGTAACTTAACATAATTATAACTAATAAAAGAGTTCACATGAAAAGTATCTAAAAACAAAACCCTACCTTTAGCTTATACAGAGTTTCCATTCCTTTAATATCTGGTGAAATTCCACCATGCATTGTAATAATCCGATCTGCAACCAAACAACACAAAGGCAATTCATTAAAAACCTTTTGAAATTTCTTCCACATTTGTGTGCCACGAGCTCGACGGCATTCTTCATAAAAACCATATAATCGATTCATTTTTGTACATTCATGATTTCCACGTAAAATTTGTACATGACTTGGATTTTGTAGCTTTAAACAAAATAAAAGCATCAAAATTTCAATAGATTTTCTTCCACGATCACAATAATCTCCAAGAAAGAGATACCGACTTTTTGGAGGTGTTCCCACTTTATCAATAATTCGTAAAAGATCAGTAAATTGTCCATGAGTATCACCAAAAATTATTACAGGTGCAGGAATTCGAATAAATGCTGGTGCAGGTTTAAGAAGGTCATACATCTACAATTATGTCCATATACAATATATATTGAAAATAGGCTAAAAACTTACAGCATCAAGAATACAAAAAATTTCATTATCAGTAAATCCATCCAAAATTTTGTAATTCATCAAACGATATACCATTCGTTTAGCTAATCCACGAAGTGCTGGCTTGAGGATATAAGAAGATTCATGGGGAAGATGATGAATTGAACTTGATGAAATTGCTGTTGAACCAGATATTTTTGATGTTAAGTTCATTTTTTATATTGATTGATTGAGTGTTGCGCTTTTGTTGGCAAAATGTGAAACAACAAAAGACACGAGCTCTCGAATGTTTTCGAAGAAAAAAAAACACAATCGAACAAACAAATGTTGATGTTTAGGTGGGAATAAAAATAAACAAATAATTGTATGCAAATTTTTTTATAATTTTTCGCATCTAGAATGCTTTCGAACAACACAATCGAACAAACAAATAAACTTTATCTGGAAATCGAAAAAATTAAAAAGAATTGCCACGACCCGGGATCGAACCGGGGACATTTAGATCTTCAGTCTAACGCTCTCCCAACTGAGCTATCATGGCAGCAAAAAAGAGCCTCGAAAAAAAACTTGTTTTTCAGTAAAGTTTGACATAAAAACACATTATATTTTTTTAAATGTTTTTTCTGTAACAATATACTAAAAAACAGTGTTGTCGAAAATCATTTTAAAAATAGATAAAAACACTTTTTTAAATATCAATAAAAAATTATTTTCATTATTTTAGTTTACTCTTTTAATAATACTGCAAAACATGAGTATGAACCCAAAAAGTTGTGTAATGTTTTTTCCCAATTTATAGTTTTTAAAATTTTGTTTGACTTCAAACCTGAATTTTTAGAATTACTTTTAAATACAGGTAAGTAGCTTCCAACATGCAGAATTATAAAGTTTTTTTTGTATAATAATTGCAAAATTCATTCATCGTAATACCTTCACTGATACACCGACCTACCCTGATTGACAAACCATACATCTAAATTTTGTTATCTTACTTAAGCAGGGTACCATGAAGATAAATGTTAGCTTTTCTCCCTTGGCTATTGTGAAAAATCAATGCAAATTTTTTCTTTTATTAAATCAATATTTATTGTTTTTCAACAATTAATTTCTATTATTTATTTTTGCATATTTTATTTATTAGGGTGCCCACTTCTTCCTAGCCCCATATTTTCATGAGAAACTAACTTATTGGATGACCTTATTGCAAAAGTATGCCCATGAATGGCACTCAAGCGCCCCATAAATATTTTTTTAATTTAATCAAAAAAAAATCAAGGAAGATTTTTTGATTGAAAAAATTCTGTTTATTAAAAATATATCATTCGTATTCGGTCGCTTCAATTTGGTTGTCGTCAAAAAATGCAAACATTTTCACCCAGCACTGTAAGTATAGTTTTTAATTTTTGATTCCTTACAATATCTCCAATTGTATTGTTTACTGTATTAATTTGCATATAAATTTTAGACATGTTTTGGAAGTACTCTTATGTGGAAATTAAACACAAGTTTTTTAAAATCCTGCATTTTAAAAAATGGAGAAATTCTGAAAACTCAAATGTTTTCTGTAAAAAATTATGAAAAACTTTATTTTTCGCTTTCTCTGAATCCAAATCAAGATGGAGCTGTTTGGATTTATTTTAATTGTTTTTCTGGATATGATGAAGTTAAAATTGATTCAAAGTTTAGCTTTGAAATTCCCTCTAGATTTTTGCCATCTTATAAAAGCAAAAAACTTGAACATGTCTTTTCAACTTCTGAAAGTAAAGGCATTGAACTTTTGGATCATCAAGAATTATTGGGTGATAAAAGTGAAAATTTTATAATTCATTTCACTGCTACTTTCACTGTCAAATCATTTACTTTTGATAATTGTTTTTTGAGTAAAAAGTTATTCAATAATGGTATCAAAGATTTAAAAATTATTGTTGATGATCAAGAAATTATGGTAATTTTTAATTAAAACATTTTTACATAAAATTACAGTAATACTTTTTTTAGGCTCATAAAATTGTTCTTGAAACTTTTTCACCGATTTTTAAAAAAATGATTGAAGCTCAAAATACAGAAGGTGATGATGTTATCGAAATCCATGATTGTGACTATCAAGTTTTTCAAAATGCCGTCAATTTTTGCTATGGGATATCTGACATCCTTCCAACATATATCGATGAATTAATTGATATGCTTGAATTTTCCAACAGATATGAAATCGATGATTTAAAGGTTAGTTTTTACTGTTAAATTCATCAAATAATATATTAAAAATGAAAATTTTTAGAACGAAATCGAATTCAAATTAATTCCTCATGTTTTGGAAAATAATATTTGTAAACTTTCAAATGCCGCAATTGAATGCAATGCTGAAATGCTAAAAGCTCATTGTCAATCAAAATTAACCACTTTTGTCAAAAATGGCAATGCTTCAGTGATTATAGAAATGGATAATAGTGTTGATGGTGAATTTGTTAAAGATGTTTTTCAAGGTTTATGCGTTCATCAGGGAAATATTGTTAATTCATTACGTGAAAATTTTCTGTTTTTGTTTTTAATTATTTTCTTTTTTTTCCAAATTTTGATTCTTACATTGTTGAAGATCTAAAAGAATTGGTTTTTTATTATGGTTTGTTTAACCGTGATGATTTTATTTATTATTGTATTTTTACATATTTATTTCGTGTTTTGAAATAAAATCTTTTTTACCAGGTTTTTGTTTTGTTTGACATGCGAATATTTCTTTTTTTTATCGTATGCAAAAAACGGATAAAAATGTTTTTGCCGAATTTTAAAGAATATTTTATGGGTCATTAAAAACCTATGAAATTTTGTATCGTAATTTCAATATACGATAATTTAAATAAACATAATCAGATGAAAAAAATTGCAAAATTTATGAATTTTTCTTTTTCACAAAACAAAATACAGTATACCAAAAATGCAAAAATATTTAATTATAAAACAAAAAAACGATTAAAAAATTTACATATTATCTTTATCTTGTTCAAAAGCTCGAGCCTTTTGAATACTTTCCGTTGCTTGATACAAAAATTCTTTGGTATTTGAAATTTGATTTTTATCTGCTTTTGCTGCAACACTATTTGCAGCAGCTAAAGCCCAAAGCATTTCAATTTCAAGAAGTCCAACACTTTGATCCTTTGAAATTAAAGTTGAAATTGTATGGCCATCCATTGGTCTAAAAGATAATTCATCAGCTTGAATTATAAACTATATAAAAAGTAACACATACTTTTTAACAATTTTTGGATATCTTTTATCAATGAAACAAACTGGATTTTGTAAATCAACATTTTTTGCTGAAGTATTGATACATTTTTGTAAAGGATAATATTTTGATGAAGATAAAGTTGGATAAAGTTTATCCAAATCTCTTTTATTTAAATTTAAATTAAGGGCAACAGCTTGTCTACGAGTAAATGGCTAAAAAATGAATTTGCATAATTTAATTTAAAAATTGATAAAAATTATTTACCCTTTTTGTTTCATTGAATAATGTTACCATTGCTTCAGACATTACACGAGAATTATCACTTGTCCATGTTGCACCATTTGCAACATTAAAGGGGGAAGCCGTTTGACAGCCAGCATCATATTTATTCAATTTTGCTGATCTTCGAACTTGATATGGTGCAACAGTGGTGGCACGCTTTGAAGATTTGGATAAAACATTTGTGATAGAAAGTTGTGTCTGTGGATTTCTGTAGCTTGTTGTAGATGGCTTAATTGCAAATGGAATATTGCTTTGACGGGAATCTGTTTTACTTCGCTCTTCTGAAGATCGAGCTGATGGAACTGCGGATGAAAGGGCAGAAGGTTGAAGGGATGCAGATAAACGTGATGAAGCTCTAAAAAATTAATTTTTATATTTTAGATTTACGCAAAGCTATTACCTTGATGCATCAGAACTTAAAACAATTTCATCTCGAAAGCTTCCAGAATCTTCAGGAGTTTCAATATGTGGAGTTTTTGGAGCTGGAGAAGCTGGAGGAGTATACATTTGTGTTTGAGTTTTTCGACGACGTGCTTCTCGAGGTGGTAATTCAGTTTTTGGTTGTACAAAAACAGGTGGATTTGGTCGAACCTTTGGTGTTAGGGGTGATGATGGAGTATCTTCTTTTATTGCACTTGTACTTTCTGATCTTCTTGGAGTTTGTGATTTTCGCTTCTTTGGTGAAGAAGATGATGTTGGAGGAAGATCTTGGATTATTGCTTGTGGCTTTCTTTCTGTACTTGGCTCTTTTTTTGGGGAAACAACTTTTTTTGGTGATGTTTCAATTGAACGTGGACGACCAACTACCCGCTTTGCTGGAGATGATGGGGATGCATCTTCACTGGCTTCAGAAGCAGAAGGAAGAGGTGGAGATTTTTGTGTAATAACTGGTTTAGCTTCTTCAACCTCCATTGGTTCAGGGGTTGGTAATCGAATTTCTGTTGATGAAGTAGATGGTTTTAGATTATCTTCCCGTGGTTTTTCAGTTTCCATTGGAGGTGAAACACTTGCAGATCTTGGAGATAACTAAATTTAAATAATTTATACATGAAATGAGTTTCAAAATTACTAACACTTGTAGCATCAATACTTCGCATAACAACATCTGGTCGTGGAAATTCTGCTGATGAAGTTGTAGATAAACTGATTGGAAGGTCACCAAGATTTTCTTCAAGTTCTCTAAATGGTCGATTTACTCCAAGATTTTCAGTATTTATAAATTCAGGGATCTATAATATATATTTATATTGATACTGTAATTATAGTCTAATTAAAACATACAAAAGAAAAAAATGTTTTTGCAGCTTTTGCAACAGCTTCTTTATGCTCTGCTTTGACATTTCCATCAACAAACATTTGAACATATTCTTTATTCTTTTGATTTGAGAAAAATTTAATTCTTAGTTGGGTATCCTAAAAGAGAACATTTGTAAGAAAAAGCAATTTTGAGCTTTAACTTTTCAGCAAATGCGTTATTTTAAAAAACTGAACCCTACTTTTGTTTATCTACCGTAGCACAACAAAATTAGGGTTTAGTTTTTTAAAATAGCGCATTTATTAAAAAGTTTTTAAATTTTTAAGATCGACAAAATGAGCTCAACTGAAATGGCAATTTCAGTTCGCTGTGGAAAGGTGTAAACAAACCTTATCAACAATATATTGTATAGCATAACTCAATTGTTCCAAAATATCCTTCTCCCCAAATCTATCAACTGTATTTGCAAAAGTATCCAAAACTTCTTTTACTCTTTCTTGACATTTCTAAAATTTGCATATTACATACATTTCGATCCTGCTTTGATTGCTTACCTCAGGCGAAAAACAACCAGCTGGACGAAAAAGTGAAATTTCTGGTAACTTTAAATTCATTTTAATTGCAACATTTACACTACAATTAATTTTATTATTTTATGCCGTAAAATAGCTTTAGGCAAACTTACTAATTAATATTTTCCCATAATTCTTGTTTTGCATAAGCTAATAAATAATATGTTTCAGCTTTACTCCAAACATTTGTTTCATGTTCAATAATATCTTCAAGTTTGAGTCTATACGCAATTGGACAAACATCAACTTCATTTTTTAAATATGCAAGTTTTCCCGGCTTAAAAGATTGCATTTCAAGAAATTTTGGATAAAAACAATAATTTTTAAATAAAATAAATTTAATAATTAAAGCTGAAACAAAATTGCCGCCGGAAAAAAAGCAGACGATTTTTTGCGTGGCAGCACCGAACACAACGCCAACACATTTAGCTAGTTGTTTTTTTTGCATAAAAAATGATTTTGGTCCTTAGCTAATGCCAGATATGCTGAAGCTTTAAAATCAATATTCTAACATTGCTTAATTGTTCAATATAAGATATTAATTAAATTGTGTAAAAATTTTTTATGCAAAATAAAAGAAATTCAGTGTTTTCTTTTGTCTCCCAATATTTGGGTTACTGTAACAATAAAAAAACTACAGTAAAATAATTTATTTTCTACAATCTATTAACAATTTTATATAAAAGGCACATTTATAAAAAACGAGTTATAAATATAAATAGCATCTCTCCATGTAGTTATATCTGTTTAAAACAGAAATCTTTCAAAATCTTTTAAGCTTGAGAATATTTGGAATGTAAATTATTTAATCTTTCAATAATAAGTTCTTCGATTTCAACATCAGCTTTATCAGAAAATTCAGGAGAATCAAGATCAATTGGATATGGATCTTCATTGGCTCGAATAAAGGTGACCCGACGTTTACGAGTTTTTAGCATATTTGCAATAACAATTTGATGGCCATATTCTTTGATAGCTTTATTTGATTTTTGAACTAATACACTTGGATCTGTTTCAAGCTAAAATAATAGTTAATTAATATGAATTTGAAATAAAAAAAATTACTTTAAATGAAACCACGAAAGCTTCTGGAACAAAATCTTTAACAATTCTTCGCAAAACTTTTGGTGCAATTGTAAGTTTAAGATTAAGGCCACCATCAGCTGATTGAATTTTGTGTTCAGGCTAAAGAAACACATTTTATTAGATTTCAGAAAAGCTAAAATTTGAATACCAATTGCTCAGCATCAATATAAAAATCTGATACAGCTGCAGCAAGATAAACACAAAGTCGCTTCTTATATCCGGCACAAGCTTGACAAATATATTCCAAATCATTTTTGTAATCATCAAAGGTATTAAATGGAAGCATAAGAATTCGATCAGCAAATTTATGCTTTTTTTCAATCATTTCTCCCAAATTTGGATAATCCGTAACTAAAATGTACCAAAAAATGATATATAAAAGCTTTATAAAAATTAGCATACCTGTAAGCTTATTATCACCATCAACATGAAGATGATTAAATAAATCTGGAAATCGATGACTAAAAGGTTGAAGAGAATTTGCTCGATGAAAGAAAATAACCAAATATCCGTTTTCTAAGAACTTTCTGTAAAGTATAAAATGAGCTAATTTTACGTCTACCGTATATTCCTACTCTGCAGAAATTGCACCACGAGTACCATTTGAAAAATTTTCAATATATCGAACACAATTCTTTTCTAAAGGTACTGCAGTTCCACCACTCTAAAAAATGAAAATGAATCATATATATTTGAGTAAAAAAATGGATAATCCACAAACAGTAATAACAACAATCTTGGCATTTTCTTCTTTGGAATGTCGATCAAGGAATGTCTTTAAGTCTTCAGGATCTTAAAATAAATGGTATAAATCGAGCAAAAGTTTTTTAAAGACTTACTCCAAAGCATTTTTAAAACTTTATGCAGATAAATAAATAAAGCTAAAAAGGTTCTTCAAGTTTATATAAAATTTATGTAATCTCGCACAAACAGTGTACAACAAACGCAAAGATATTTGACAAAATTCACGTACATTTTTTAAAAGTAATGTTTAAAATTAATGATATGGAGATAAAAAAAATGGTAAACAAAATTGAAACAAAACAGTTTATGATTAATAACCACTAACAAAACCAATTTTTTTGGTAAAGTGTTCTTTATGCAAAAAAACAACAATTTTTGATGTCACAGCGGAATTTTTTGAAAATAGAAATGGGAAATTTGACTGTGTTGAAACTTTACTTGCGTTCATTCATAAAACGCCAAATGCAAACTT
>CABFKO010021267.1:6766-21579 GCA_901766855.1 Panagrolaimus sp. ES5
GTGCGAGATTTGTGAAAATACCGTATTTTTTGTATTCATATATTTTTTATCATATATTTTAGATATTACTCGAAACAACTATAAATCAACTATAGGATCAACTTTATGTATTAGAAAAAAAAGAAACATCATTTAACTCAAATTTTTCACTACAAATGCAACCAAACTCGTCAACATCTCCAACATAAAAAGCTCAACAAAAATGGACAAAAATTATCAAACAATGGTATTTAAAGGACGTTTTTTGATTAATGATGTTGTTCAAGCATAACAGTAAGTATTGGAAGCTTTAACTCATTTAACATTGCAATTTTAGGTTGTCTTTTGCTAATCATCAACTGTTGTACATACACTGTAGCTTTGAATGTAAGTTTCATTTTTTCTTCTTATTTTTATGCATTAAAATTGTTAAATATTGATTTTGCAACATTGTTTAAGCTTTTAACGTTTTTTTAAGACAATAAAAAAAGAGCATTTTATATTTTTAGTTTTAGCACCTAACAAGTCATTGACTAAAATTTATGGATATTGTTGGCAGCAAAAAAAGTCATTCGTTTTTGTATGTTGAATATCAAATAATTTATTCAAAAACATTTTTCACATTAAAATTGTCAATTTTTTATTATCTTTCCATTTGATAAAATATTCAAAAAGTTTATCAACTTCATTTCCAGAATTGTTGGTATAAATTTTTCTTGATCCTCGATTTTCTTTTCTGATGGAAATAAAATGAAATCATATATAAAAAAAAGTTCAAATACAAAATTGGGGGAATTTGGGTTCTTTTGTTGCCATCTAAAAGCTTTTAAAATTTATCGAAAGTTTTGATATTTTTAAAAACAAATATTTAATTTACGAAAAATTTAATAGCGATTATAGATTTTTTTAAAATCATTTTTGTGTAAAATTTTCGGCAAAAACAACGTTATTAAAAAAAAGATGCAAAATTCAGCGATATGTCAATCGACGTCAAACGTCCCTATCCTTTATCATTTTCCTTTGATCTTTTGCCGCAACTTCAAAGCGGCCTTAGCACTACCTCCGTATCTTTTGGTGACGTAATATCTGGATAGCCCCTAAAATCTTGCGCTTTTTAAAAAATAAATCAGTGACAGCGTGTGTCATTTTTTTTCATTCTGCCAAAAACGAAAATAACCAAAAAAAAATATTTTATTGCATCATCTTTATTTAAAACACGTTTTTTTTTTCTTATGATGCTGCTCAATTTTAGGAAAGCGTAAAGAATTATTTTCATGTTTGACTTTAATTTTGGAGAGTTTCTTGCTTTAATATTTCAAAATTGTTACATTTTGTCTTCATCAAGGTTCAAGTTAATCTCGGCGAAAGCATTTTTATTAATTTTAAGAAAGACGGTATCCAATAAAAAAACAGTATCCGCCAGGCAAAAGAATAAATAAATATTTTAATGTTGTTTTTTTTGTTAATATTTTAAAACCAAAACTAAAATATCAAATTTAATGATTTTTTTTCTATTTTGTGCGTCAAAGTCTGTGAATCCAAAACAAAAAATATTGGCCACCCATGAATAGCAATGATAAAAGTTAAATCAGAGAAAAAAAAAATGAAAATTGTATTATAGTCTGATGACAAAATCAAAAATGCAAATGATAAAAAAACGTTTAATAGATTTTATAATTTTTGCTTTTAGTTTTCAAAAAATAACTGTTAAATAATATCTTTATCAGTAATTTAACATTTATTAAAATTTATATTATACTCATTTTATAATTGCACAACTTGAAACTTTTTTAAATAATAAAATGTTTGAAAGTGAGTGATTAAAGATTTTAAATTCTTTAAATCTAGAATTATAATAATGCTTACATTAAACGTGGATGGATTTGCAAACCCGCATTAACATATTTTTCGCAGCTCTTTTTTCACTTTTTTTCATTTCATATTTTTACTTTCAAACTATTTTTTATCGAATAAAAACCACTTTTTTCCAATATTTTAGAAAAAAATGGAAAAAATAAAATCTAAAAAAGTATCAAATATGTTTTCAGTTCATTCAAGACGATTAATAATTGGTAAGATTTTTTACAGTATCCATTTAACATCAATATTAATTTTTTCTAAACATGTTTTTTCTCAGGTTTTTTATTAATGGCAGTTGTGTATTGTTCAGTTTCAATGAGATCACATATTGGAGTTGCAATGGTAAATAAATTTTAAATTTGAAGATGTTTCAAATTTTGTATTTAGGTATGTATGATAAATGCCACGGCAGTACATGAAATGGCAGAACAAAAAGTGCCAAAAATATCCTCATTAATTCAAGCAACTGAAGCTCCAATCCCGGCACAATGCTCTCGACAAGCTTTAAATCAAACTGAAATTGTTGAAAGTGGATATAAGGTATCCATCATAATGGGATTTGGGATTCGATAAATCCAAAAAAATGTTTTAGGGTACATTTTTATGGACAACTGAAATGCAATCTTTAATAATTTCGGCAAGTTTTTATGGAAATTTTTTGATTATTTGGTTTACCGGATATTTTTGTGATGTTTATGGGCCCAAAATTGTTGCATTAATAGGAGTTTTTGGAACTTCCGTTGCAACTGTTTTATCTCCAACAATTGCAGCCTGGAATTTTTATGTCTTTTTTTGTCTTCGAATGATTTTTGGACTTTTTGAAGTAATTTTTGCATTTTTCAAGGTTTTTAAATACCATAACATTTTTTAAGAGTCCTGCAATGCCATCAATGTCAGCAATGGCAGCACGGTGGTTTCCACCATCAGAGCGAAGTACAATTGCCGCAATAATTACTTCTGGAAATCAGCTGTCTGCATCTCTTGGAGTTGTAATTGCCACAAATCTTTGTACATTAAACTTTTTGGATGGATGGCCGCTAATTTTTTATTTAGCAGGTAAGGAGTTTGAAACTGGAAATCAGAGATGGCACAAAAAAAGGGCCAAAAACAAAAATATAGTTAAAACAAAATCCATTTTAGTCATTTTGGCATTTTTGTGCCAAAATGATTATTTTAAATTTTATAAAATTTCATTATATAAAAAAAGGATTTGATTTATCCCATATCTTTACCTTTTTTTTAGCTTCAATTGGATTTACATGGTGTATTTTATGGAATTTTCTTGCAACCAATAATCCATCGGATTCCAAATTTTTGTGCCAAGAAGAAAAAGATTATCTTTTTAAAGAAAATGGAAAAAACCATCAAACTTCGGCACAGCGAAAATTATCAGGGCAAAAAATGCCATTAAAAGCGATGATATTTTCAAGAGCCACTTTTGCCGTTGTAACTGCGCAATTTGCCTTTAATTTTACAAATACAATGATGCAAGCATATCTTCCATCATATTCTAGAGATGTTTTAGTTTTGGATCTTAAAGAGGTTTGTTAAAGTTATTATGAGGGGTTTCGGTACTTTAAAAAAGAAATTTAAAAACTTTTTTGCATTTTGCAGAAACTTATTTGATAAAAATCAATATATGCAAATTTAAAACTTGTAATTGGGTAACTGATATATTTGAAATACAGTATGAAGCAGATTTTTTGTAAAATTTTTACGTGTTTTAAAAATTTAAATGTTAAGCATTTTCTACAATGATTTTCTCAAAGAATGCATTGCTTCTGCAAAAATTAATTACGCAAATAACAACTCCGCAATAAAATGAGCCTCAGTCATTTTTTACCTTCTCTGCCAATGAGTCATTTTTTCTTCCCTCTCTTGCTGTCGTTTTCTTCTTGATAAACTTCAAGAGCTTTCTTATCACTTTTTGGTAAAAGTCTTGGAAGAAAAGTGTCGTTGTCTTTTGTGCAATCTATTGTCAGCAACATTGAGAAATAATTCATTGCTTACAATTTTTTCGATAAAAAAACGCTTACACGAGTTAAATTTTAAGTTTTATTTAATTTATTAATTTTTATTAAATGTTTTTTGTGAGATTTTTGAAATTCCCGTTTTTTTTAGTTTTTTTGGGTTAGTTATGTGTAGTATTTATGAAATGCAAAAAAAAATTGTTAGCTTAAAATACATATGTGTTGTATTTAGATTAGCAGAAAAATTTTGTGTTTCTTTTAAAATGGAAGAAAAAAATGGTGTTACTAAAGTTCAAGAAGGATTAAACAATGAAAGCGAAATATTACCGCTATCATTGTCAAACAAAGAACCATCAAGAAAACGTTTTAATCAACAACAACAAAATGAAATTGTTGTATTATCAGTAAGTGTTCTGCTTTTATCATTTTTACAACTTGAGTTCATTTTTTGAAGGAAATAAAAGAAACAGGAGAGAATTGTGAATTCAAAAATTTGCTTCAAGAAATGGCCATTCAAAGTGAAAAATTAAATCATTTTGTTTATGCCCTTGCTCTTTTGAAAGAAGATGGTGTAACATTTGATCATATCTTTTATATTGGAGAAACGAATTCTCTTGATGACAGATTTATGGGACATAAAAAAGATAAAAAAAATGAAAGAAAATTTAAATATTTTGAAAAGTATTCTCGTTCACGGATTCGGATGATTGAATTATATAATGACAAAATGGGAATGTGTAAATTCCTTGAAAAATTGCTTATTCAACATGGTACAGAACTTGGTTTAAATCTTACAAATGATTCACAAAATAAAGATACATTTAATGTTGAAAACTGTAATATCATTGATGGTTTATCAAAATGTCTAACACTTGGAATGAAACGTAATGAAGGAAAAAATGCGAATACGGTAAAATTGACTGCAAAAGCAGATGAAGGGGCAAAGAAAAGAAGAACAAAATCAGTTGTCAAGACACATCTGCAAAATATGGTAAATTTTAGAATTTCTGATGCATTGAAACCAAAATTTTAGAACTTAAAATTTTCTTCTTCGATCGAGCATTTAACAAAGACAATTTTGAATGACAACCAAAAAATGGATTTGGATATTTTTAATTTTCAAGTAGCAGAGGACATTAGAAGAAACAATATTGAAAATCTTCAAAAAGAAAACTCCATTTTCAATCAAAGCACTTCAATTGTTGCAACGGATTCATTACTCGATCACAAAACTTTACCAGGAACATTTAAGAATTTGGAAGAAAATGAAATAATAGAAATGTTTAAAAATGATGAAACAGCAACTGCATTTGCTGTCAGAATTGGTGGAATTTTGAATGAAAAAACTTGTACAAAATGTGAGCAACACCGTCCACTAAAGCTTCAAAAGAAATCTGTTGTTAATAATTATCATGTAAGGGAGGATTCTGTATTTTGAAAAACCCTTCTTTTTATGTATTTTAGTGGAGATGTCATAATGGAAATACTTGCAGCAGTGCATCATTGGTAGAAAATACAATTTTTGAACATCAAGGTCTTTCAATTCGTACATTGCTTCAAATGATTTATTATATTTCAAAAAATATACCCGATGAAAATATTATTATTAATCGATTTGATTTCCATAACAAAAATGTTGCAAAAGCGTTTATCACATATATTCGACTTAATATTATTGATGAAGAACTTCGAAAATATTCAATAAACAAAAATTTATTACCAGAAATTTCACATCAAAACTTTTTTCAAAAACCATCTCTTGATCATTTTGGAATATTACTTTTTTGGATAATAAAACATTGGGGAAGCAATCGTGTTGAAGCAGCGGAAAGAGAAACATCAAAAATTAAAGAAAATCCAAAAAAGAAAAAGAAGAAACAAGCAAAATCTGGAGATACAAATCTCCTAAAACAAAATACCCAAGATCATCAAACACAACTTAATCCTGGACCATCACAACCCCGGCCTCAACAAGAACAACTTAGAATTTGTTTAGATGCCCCAAGGCAACACCGTTTTGCCCCATTAAACCCAGAACCACCAATTCAAGCAAATTTCAATCCACCAATTCCTCATAATCAACAACAACAATTTTATTCAAATATTCCTACCTTTAATCCAACACCAGTTTATTTGTTGCAACTAAGTTATCCGCAAAATTTGATTCATCAAACTACTCAATCAGCAGGTTCTAACACTTCAATGGCTACTGTTTATCCCCAACAGCAGCATTTTAGTTATCATCCTCCACCTTCATAATTTATAAAATCTGTTTTTTTTTGTTTTTAAATATATAAATCTTTTAACGTGTACCTTTTTTGATTGACATTTGTAAATGGGGGTTAAAACAAACAATTCTCAGACGTAATCCTTGTTAATTTTTTAGAATGGAATTTTTACAGCTTTACCATTCTTCATTCAATTAATAAGTAAAATTTCAATGGGAATTTTTGCAGATTTTTTAAAACGAAAAAAGATTTTATCTCCAACAACTTCATGCAAAATTTTTCAGTCTTTAGGTAATTTACCGTAATCACATTTTCTTAAAAAACTAAAAATAATAAATTTATAGCTTCATTTGGATGTGGAATAATTCATGCAACCATGGCTCTCTATGTTGATTGCACAAAAACAACAGAAGCTTTAATACTTTTGGGATTTTTCGGATTCTTTCTTGGTGGTGCTATTCCCGGAAGTTTTACAGCAAGTTTATCCATTGCTCCAATGTATGCTGGAATGATTTCATCATTCACATTAATCGCAGGAGCATTTGGAAATATTTTAGCTCCAGCTGTTGTTGGATTTTTTATTGAAAAAGTTTGATGTTATTTAGCAAAATATTATTGATTAAACATTTTGCAGGGAACCCGATCTGAATGGGGAATTGTTTTTGGGGTTGCAGTTTTGGTTAATTTTACTAGTGGAATTGTATTTTTAATTTTTGGCACTGGTAAGGTTCTTTTCCCTAACTGTTACAACATTATGCAAATTTCTAAATGATTATTACATTTACAAATTTTAGCCAAAATCCAATCTTGGGGAATCCCTGCAGGACCAGCAAAAGTTGAAATTCCAGATCCAGATTTTGCTCCAGAAATTATTGAAGATGGTGCACATAATATTGATGCGGTTGAAACTACAGTACACAAATTTTGAATAAAATAAATATTCTCTCTTGAAGAGAAAGTTGACAAAATAATAACGGGTCAAAAATATTAAATGTCACTAAAATTCAAGCCATTTAAAGTATTTTCTTAAAAAAATATTTAATTTTCCGGTTTTACCCTACTTTTCGTTTTAAAAAAGCAAAAAGTGTTGATGTCAACACTGCAGAATAAGCTAAAAATGCTTTATAAATGCCAATTTTTTTTGCGGGAAACAATTTTGAATTTACGGGAATTTTTTTAAACACTTTTTACGGGAATTTTTGGCCACGGGACGGGAATACGTGATTCTCGTTTTTAAAAAATGACTACGGGACGGGAAACGGGAATTCTCGTTCCCGCTCCCCGCCGGGAATCCCGCCGGGAGTGAACACTACTCAACAGAGTAGAACCGAAAAAATAATAAATTTTTTCAAAAGTTTTATTGCTTGGATTTAGTGACAGTCAAAAATAGTTACCATAAATGATATTTATATTATATCGTATATCTATATTTGTCATTGAGTATAATATATTTGGAAACTTTAGTAAATAAGAATTATATAAATTTTAATGTGTTGCGGCTCCAGATGGGAGCTGGAATCGGAATCGGTGTCTGATAAGTTTTTTTATATTTTCATACTGTAACGAAAAAACTGTCAAAGAAAGGAAAGGAAAAAGTGCGCGCTTGGTATCTACCTGTAATAAAAATCGTTTATTTCGTCAATGTAAAAAATAATAAACCAAAATTTAATGTGAAAGATAGAAAACTACAGGTAATACATGAAACTTGTGACAAAGTTAAATTAAAAATAATATAAAAAGAGAAAAATGACAAGTAAAAATTCAAGAAAACATATATTGAAATAGTTATAGCAAAAGATTAGAATTGACGTAAAATTAAAAAATACTTAATTTCAAATCGCTTAAATACATTTAAAAATTGATTAAATAATTATAATGTAACACAGAAAAAATTACTATTTTTACAAAAAAAAGAAATTTAAATTATGATAACGGTATCATTCATAATACCAACAAAAAAGAAGTTTAAAAAAATGTAATCAAAAATTTTAATCTGATAAGAAACTAGAGCAAAGTGATTAATAATTTTAAAGTTTGATCAGTTTCATCTCCCACGGTTTTTGAAGTAAAAAAGTTAATGCGATATCAAAATCATGAAATTTGTCACATTTTGCTGTCTTTTTATAAAATTAGCGCCAAAAGTTGTCAAGCTGAAGTTTAAAGGTTTTTTAAAATTATTTTATTAAATATACAGAAAAAATAAAAAACAATTTACGTTAAGGAAATGTAAAAAATGATTGAAGATATTCAATAAAATCATCAGCATCTTCGTATTTAAATAAATAATCAGGAATTTCTTTTACACTTAACTTTGGTGATGTTGACTTTAATATAATATCAAGCACGTCTTGATTGATGTTTATTAGAATTTTTGTTGAATAAAACAACATAACTTCTTTGTTTTGAAATTTTAATTGAAAAGTTGTTTTAAAATCATCAAACATTTTTGTAAATTTAGCAACAGTTGTTTTCAAATTACCGATTTCTTTATTTAACAGCGCAGGTATAAAAAATACTATTTTTTCAACATATGTAATGTCACCAAAAACCATTTTTGACAAAGTTTGTTTCAAGGAAATGAAATTTGAGTCTTTTATAGTTTGTACTGCAATACTGTTATCAAGTTCAAAAAGTTTATCTGATTTAAACTTTTTTAAATCAAAATCGGCAAAAATTAAGTACTTTGGAGGAGAGGTGGTGTCCAGAATTTTATAACTTAATGGTTTCATAATTTTATAAAACGTTGCGACACAGTTTTGACTAGCTTGAAAATCGCTGTGCGCAATCATATAAGAAGCAAAGAAGTCTTCTGTTTTGTACCGTCGACCAATATATTGTCCATTTTGTGTATCCAATTCCATTCCTTCTGAAGAAGCATTTTCTAAAAAGTTATTCATTTGATCGTACATGTTTTTTATGCTTGTGAACCCTTTATCATGTTTAAACCAATGATGCAGACCTTTAATACTATTTCCAAACTTGTATTTCCAATTTCCATCTTGCTCTACTTGGACTTTTTTTAACCAACCCTCAATTTCTTTATGACGATCATTTTGTGACAATTGAGTTAATTCTTTTTTGATAACCATTTTTCGTTGTTTATTTTCAAAAAATTCAGGAAAAGCCAATAGAAGTTCAATTACTGATTGAAAATCAAAAAGATTTCGGCATTTAAAAGCATCATCAATGCTTTTAGCAAAAACCAAAGCTTCACATATTATTCTATTGTATTGACTTTTAAAGACCAACTCTCCCTTTTTCATTTCCATAAAATCGTTGGTTATTCCACCTTTAAAAATATATTCACCTTTGATTACAATATTTTCTATGCCAAAATAAGGTTTTTCGTTAAGATCCATCACATTTGATATATTACCAATTGATGTGATTCGGTTTGAAGTTTTTTGACATTCCTCCAGAATTAATTTCCCCAAGTGTGAAAAACACTTTTCGCGTACAATATCAAATTCCAAGCGCTCTTTTGATTTTCTTTCCCATAATTTGGCCCAAAACATTTTCTCTTCGTTGCTTACTGGATTTTTGGATTGAAGAAAATTTGGGTTACTACTGATTTTTTGTGCATATTCTCTGATAAGATTAACAGTAACATCCATATCTTCCATATGAAAAAACGATCGAGGATGAATAGAAAATTGATTTTCTATCATATTATTACAAAATTCTACTTGAAAACAAAATACATTACTTTCTGATATGTACTCAATTTTAACATCGGTATATTTTTCATTTATAAGTTCACACATATTGTAACAAAATTGATAAAGTTCTTCATCTGTCGATTCATATATTGTAAATATCGGCATAGACGGATGTCCATATTGAAAGTTATGCTCTTTTGTAAATAATTGTTTTAATTTTTCGCTAAGTTCAACGACTCTTAACCCATTTTCTAAAACTTCTTCAGCTCTGACCCACAAGTTCTCATTTAATTTTATTGTTCCGTTTGGCTGTATTCTGTGTGGAATACCTTTCCTCTTCAACAGCTCTTTAGCCTTAATGATAGTTTCGTATAATGATACTTGAGTTTTGAAAGTTCTTTCTGTTCTGTTATATCCCTTTTTAATTTCTTCTTCACATAGTACTTTAATTCTCATACAATTTTTTAACTGCTGAATAATTTCTTTAAGTTCTTTAAATTTTTGATCATTGTTGCCAAGGTTTAAAAGATGTGTAATAGTAACAGTTAGATTACTGTTTTCAATTAAGTTTTTTAGGAAGTTTTCTTCGCTCCATGACATATTCTGTGCTGTCAAACAACTAGCAGATCTTTTTGAACATTCTAATCCCATATTTTCTTTTAATTCAATATTTCCATTTAATTTTATAAACCAGATAATTTCGTTCTCTTCAAGCAATTCAAAAGTTTTCATCACTTTTTCATAATTTTTCTCGTCATCCATAAGTGCATTACATAAATCTTCAGGAAATATGCGTAATTTTTCATGACAAATCTCAGATTCAAAAATGTATATCAAATTTTTATTCATTTTTCCGGCTAATTTAATTACTTTTTCTTTATTTTGTTTTGATAAATTATTGACGCTTTTCATATGATTATGATCAATTTGTGTAACGCTATTTTCAAAACATTTTGCCATTTCATGAAATTCATCTAATTGTGTTTGTAGTTCCTTTGGAGACATCCAAATAGTGTGACCTAGCATCATATTTGCTCCTGAATTTAGAACAACAGGTAATTCACTTTTATCTAAAAAACATGTCACTGCATTTTTCATGCTCTCTGGTTCAAGTATATCCGATTCATCTTCTTGTTTATACGACATTATGCCTGATGCGTGCAATTGAAGGTGGAACACTGGCTGACCTTGAAGGGTGAATTTTTCAACATGTTTTAGAAAGGACAAAAAAGCATCAGTATCGTATATTTGCAGCCATAAAAAAACTGGAAATGTCACATATGTTGTTGATATTGTTCCGGCAACGGTACTAAAAAAGTTGACACCCTTTTCTTTTAACTTTTGTAAAATACTTAAAAGTGATTTTGCATTTTCAATATCCATAAGGAGCTCGCGAGGAATGAGATGTAGCCACTTATGTGACAATAATTTTTCTTCCGCAATTCCGTCAAGATTATCATTAATCGTTTTTGCAAGTTTTAAATATGAACCCCTATTATCGTCGACAATAGTAAATTTGTGAAATCTTTTATCACTGTTGACTTGATTAATAATAGAACTGTTAGCACTTTTTAAACACATGAGATTATCAGGCCTGAAAATGCCATGCGTTTGAAAAAAATGTCCGAGAATTTCTGTCATTTCAAACAAAATTTTTTGATTTTCGGGTGTGACAGTTAACAAATGACCTGCATAGATTCCAATCCCTTTGTTTATTAAAAAAATTTTATTTGCAACTATTGCAACACTTGATAAAGCCATTTTATTCCTTTCAAATATTTCAAAACATTGTTGGACTGGCAAATTATCACAAGTCTTGATAGTTGTATCAAAGCTTGAACCAGAATAACGACATTTTTCTAAATTTTCATAATCAACAACTTCGAAAGTTCCAAGGTTTTTAATCAAAATAACATCTTCGAAATCTTCATTAATTTTTTCAACGTTTTCCACAAAATTTAAAAAATTTGAAAAATCTGCTGTCTCTGCAAGTGCAACAACTAAAAGAGCACAGTTATTTAAAAAAATAGTTTCATGTGATATCTTGATTCGGATATTTTTCTTGCGTAAATTTTTCAAAAATTCTAATATTTCTTTCATATTAAAGCAAGTTATCTCCGATGGGATGCATTTAAAAATTCGTAAACTGAAATCACAATTCTCAGTTAGCATTTGATTTAAAGATAATGCAACTAATTCTAATGTAGATCTCTCTATAATTCTGAAGAGCGAATATGAAGTTGACAAAGGATTCACCACCCGAAAACAAAATTCTATAATGTTGTCAAGTAATTTGACTGTGTCACTTATTATAAAAAATAGTTTGGGCTCAATTTCCACAAGATTGTTGAATCGTATTAAACCAAAGCATGTAATCTCAAAATATAAGTTGTCGAAATCAAACTTGTCTTGTACTTGTTTAAAAAATTGAAAAAAGTTTTCAAGTTCTTCTGTATTATAAAAACCATAATCTGCAGTAGCTTTATAACTATCTAAATCCAGCTCATCGATTGCTGATTCAATGTATTCAAGAGTAATAATTTTATCTTTAATAAATGCAAGAGAAATACCTTCTTCTGTTTCGTAGCTTTTCATGTTGGATACGAACGTTTGAACATTTTCATTAGTTATTTCTTTTTCAAATAAGAATCTTTCGTCGTATATCCGTTGAAATGATGATTCTAGGGGAATAAATTTTGAAAATCTATGTTTTTCCTGATCATCGATTTTAATGACTTTGCTGCAACAATATTGACAAAAAGGATAAAATAAAGAAGATATAAGTGGTTTAAAAGCTTCTAAAAATATTTTACTCACTTCATGAATTTCTTGACACATCATTTCATTATCGCTTTCAAGTGTATATGCCAGCAAGTGATGATTTTCTAAAGAAACAATGACGAGATTTTTAGAAGTGTTAGTGTTACAGCAAATTTTCTTTGGGCATGAGAATAAATTCCCCAAATGATACCAACATTGTTCATTGTTAATATAGACGATATTAATTTCAAAGTATTCTTGTGAATCACATTTTACATCTTCAAACTTTACTAATTTAAATCTTTCATCGGCATCAAATACTTCTATTTTTTTAATAATAGTTTCAATCTTTGAAATATCCTTAATTTTAGTTAGCATTTCAGCATTTATAGTGAGATATGAAGATAATCTAAAATGTCCATTTGCCAGCGGAATGATATCTATTTTTAAACCTTCCAAAGTTTTTATAGTAGTTTCAAATTCTTCAAATTGTGAACCATGTAATCTTCCAATCAATAAAACAGGAATGACTTCAAGATATTCACGTAAAAGAAAAGAATCATCAACATTAGCTACAAAAGGATATAATAATTTACACATTTTAATATAACGATGACGATTTTTATCAATATGTAAATATGTAAATTTTTCAAAATCATAGACAGTCGCTTCATGAGCGATGCTTTGCATTCGGCAACATACAGGTGCTATTGAAAAGCACTTAAAAAAACAAAAAGCTAAATCAGTCAATAATTTTACTGCGCCCTTGTTGACCAATTTTTCCATCAAATGTATTGAAATTTTAAGTTTTCGATTTAAAACTAATTTTTTATCAGAACAAAGCTGAAGTTTAAACTTTTTTGAAAAGGAATTAAAAAAGTGATCAAACTTTAAAATTATTTTTCTGAAGTTTACTTTGCAATCAAAATTACTTTCTTTTAGTTTAGAACATACAATTTCATTATCCATAATTTGAATATCACATCCAGTAAAATTTTTAACTTTCAACAATAACGCTGTAACATCAAAAAGTAAAATAGGTTTGTACAATCCGAAAAGGTGGCTATTTGTTAATTTTAAAATAAACTTATTTGTTTGAGAATTGACGTAAACATAGTAAACTTTTTCTATGGCATTTATGACAAATTTCAACATCATATTCTTATTGTTAGAAATATAAAAATTATCAGTGTTTTCAGCATCTACTTTAAAATGCACACCATTTTTACATCGTTTCTCCAAATAATCCATTAATAAATGATGGCAACGAGAATAATTGAATCGAATTTCTTTAAAATTTAAAAAAATAAATCTACTAAATTCATTTGCGTTATCAAATGTGGTATCATGTTTAATAACCTCTAGTCTGTCATCAGAAGAAAGTCCATTGAAATCATGAAAAATTAGAAGATTTACCGTGGAATTGGGAAATTTAGACAAAAGTGTTGAAAATAAAGTGTTCATAGTTGTAACAAAGTCTTTCTGAGTTTCAGCAAAGGGAAACAATAATAAAATCTCCACCAAATTTTCAGGATTATTTGGCAAAAAATTTGAAATACGTTTATTTAAATCAGCAAGGGAATTCAATGATCTTTGAATGAATTCAATCATAATATCTTCATCAACAATAAAATCATCAGAAAAAGAGTCGATGTCAATATCCGTAATTACCAAATATTCAGATAAAATGATACCATTCATAGCTATAAATTCTACTTTTCTGGTTGTCATGTTAATGATAAACCAAAACAATTGGCAGGATTTCTGAAATAGAAAAAATAAAAAAACATCCTTAATAAAAAATAATTTTCAAACAACGGTTTAAAAAATTTCACGAACATTTTTGAAACGTATTAAAATGGTGGAAAAAAAAAATATCATACAAAGATGTTCCCTTTTCTTTTTTATCAAAAAAAATTTTGTATCCACCAAATTTTCTGACGATGATATATGTGTCGTGGACATACAAAGGTGTTCCCTTTTATTTTTTATCAAAAAAAAATTGTATCCACTAAATTTTCTGATGATATTTTCAGAGTTTTAACTTTGATTTTATACTTTGTTTTTAAACAAAAAAGGTTGGGGATAATTTGAGGTTTTGGGAGCCATATTACTCTAGAAAAACATTTTCAGTCACGATTCTGAGACTAAAAAAAATCTACAAAATATGGGAATATTAAAAAAAACGTCCTTTAATTATGCTTAAAAGTACAGTAATTTACCAAAAAAATTTGTTTTTTCAAACATTTTTCGACTTGACGGTTACTATTTAATGGAACAAGAAGTGTTTGTCTATTTTTTAAAAATAAAATATATAAATTTTTCTTGAAAAACGACGAAAAAAATTATGAATCATG
>CABFKO010021278.1:0-45582 GCA_901766855.1 Panagrolaimus sp. ES5
ATAAAAAAAACAGAATTATATCCATAAACTTTCAGTAATGCATTTTTAAACAGCAGAGAAACCTAGCAAAAATATAAGTCTTTAGAAATTTTAGCTTCCATCTCTCCAAAAGGTTTCTTTTAACTTTGATTTAATAAGGGTGATTAACAATTGCCAAAGTGTACGGTAAAAAAAAAGAAGTTTGAACTTTATTAAAATTAAATGAAACTAATCATCATCTTTAAAGATGGGAAAGTTACTTCTTCATATATTTTTTTTGTTTTGTCGGTAAGTCATCTAAGAAACGCCCTTTTTGCATCTCCTTCTTTTATATATTCTTCCTTAATAATCAAGCAAGTCTCCTCCATAGTTGACAGCGCAAAATTGAAACACAAGCTGCTTTTAAAAACAGAAATGTGCAATGTTGTAAGGCTTCTAGTCAATGTTCCCGAAACGGAAGGAGTTTATTCACAAGGCACTTGACGAAAGACATCTCTATTTTTAAGGAAAAGAAAAGTGAAGAAGAAGAAAGTTTTTTTTTGCACATATAAAGCTTGCATAAAAAATACTTCAAAAAACATTTATTTATATGTTTTATCAATCAAAATCAACAAAAAAAAATAATTAAACGTATTTACTGCTACTGCTATAATAGAAAATATAAAGATTTATACGGCATTGTAAATGGTGTTTGTAAAAAATACAAAATATAAAACGAAAAAAAGCAAGGATGACAAAAGTAAAGTTTGCCTCTGGCTGAATTCATTAAAAATGTCTTTTAACTTTGACAATTTTAATAGGAAGAAGAAGTAAAAAAGAAGATATTTGCGTAAACATCAAAAAATGCGAATAAAGCATAAGTAATGACAGTGAAAAAAAAGTTTTAAAACATAAAAATTTATTTTAAAATTGACTTTTCTCCTCTTTTTTCAATAATCGCTACCTTTCAATAACAATGATATAAAAAAATAAAAATCTTCAATAAAAAGGTGCCATGAAAAGCAAAATAAACGTAAATTTTCTATTCAGTTTTCTTTTATAATGCATTTTTACACACAAGGAAAGCTAAAAAAAATGGAGGGAGACATACTAACTACAACAATAGAATTAAACTTTAACTTCTTTTTTCATATTTTAAGTTCAGGAAGTTCATCTTCTGCGGTATCTAAGAAGCCAGCGGCGATCTTCTTTCTTATTTCAGAAGATGCTATTTTTGATTCAACCAACTCATTTCCTAATTCTTCTAATGACATTTCTTTTTCATCTTTCTTCTTTTCTTCTTCCTCTTTCATTTGAACTTTATCACAAATTTCCGGCAAACTTGACTTAAAATTTTCATTATTTGGTAACTTTTCTTCTTCTTCGTTTTTAACTTGTGTGGGACTTTCTAAAACATTGCCTTCTAAACATTTTTTATCAACTGTTTCATTTAATTTATTTTCTTCAGCAACCATCACTGTTTTAGGTTCTTCCTTTGTTTCAACCTTTGATGAACTTTCTTTATCATTTGTTGGAGTTGTTTCTTTTTTTGTTACAACAATACTTTTATTTTGCTCAAACATGGCTTTCAATTTAATTGGTGAAAGAACAGCTTTTGTTGATTTTTCAAGTGAATGATTTTCTGGCATAACAAATTTAAGCATTTGATATGCTTCTTCAAGATATTTTATAGCATTATCATATTTTTCTAATCTGAAAAAAATAATTTTGGTGTTGCAACAAAAAAGCAAAATTTTACTACCGATAAAATTCCAGACCAATATTGCGACAATGAAAGGCTAAAGCGGGATGATTTTCAGGGAAACATGTTCGAACACAAGGTTCTGCTGCAAGATAAAGTTTAACAATTTCTTCATGATTGTCAGGATCAGCAAGACGAATGTTAGCCTGTGAAAAAGAGTTTTTTGTCGTAAAATTTGCATATTTTATTGATTGCACCTACTTCAATAAGTTTGCAATAATAAATATTATATTTGCTTAAATATGGCTTAAATCTTTCTTTTAAATCTTGCACATATTTTCTTGCTTGCTTTTTTTGCATTTGGTCTAACTCTTGCTTTTCTAGAAGATCCATTATAAATCTCATCCCACTCAATGCGTCCATAACTTGCTTTTGAGTGACTTCATTATTGCACTTGGGACAAGTTATTTTTTGTGTCTGCTTTTCTTTATAAAAACTTTCTCCAAAAATGCAAATAATTTCTTTTTCATCATCCTTCAAAATAAAAACGAAGTTGTTTATCAATAACTAAAACACAAAAAAAGGCAACTTACAGTACAATTTGGACAATTAATTGAAGTTAAAATATGATCATCATTATCAACACATCTTGAACATTCACAATTAAAATACCATGTATCTTTGAGTAACTTTTGGCGCTGTTGTTTTGCTCTTGAAATTAGAAGCAATCAGTGACAGTCAGAAAAATATAAAAACTTACAATAAAAGTTCAATGTAAGAATAGAATGTTGTTTTTTTATCCAACAAATTTACGCCAGAATTTAATGGCCTTAAAGTTGCAACTATTCCATCACAGATATAAATTGTATTTGGGGCACATGAATGATCATATGCACATAAATCAAGATATAATCCTTTACCAATTTCAGTCATATAACTTTTATCACTAATTGCATGCCGATTAATAAAATCACGACAATGCAATTGAAAGATTGTTTCTTTATCACTTAAATTATCACTTCCATAAAATTTTAATAACTGTTCATAAATTGCTAAAACTTTCATTTAATAAACTATCAATGAAGAAAATTACAATTAATTACATTCAAATTTTCTCATTGCATCTGCATCATTTCTTATTTCTTCAACATGAGCCCAAATATCCATAATTTTTCTTTCTGATTTTCGATTTAAATAAAAATTTGGGTCTTTTTTGTCATTTTCCATTTCAATATCTCGATGCCTGGTAATTATTCGTCCAAGGAGCCGAATTTCAATATTTGGGATACTTTCAAAATTTTTCAAAGCTGCACATTCAATTTGATGATCTTTCCAACCAAGATTGATACAACTTTCTCCACAAAACCATGCCGTTCTACATCCTTCACAAATCCTAAAAAATAATATCTTGCAAAATATCACTACGAAAAAATAAATGCTACTTCAACTTTTGTTTATCTCCTAAACAATACCAACAATTTGTATCCAAATATTCATTGTAAAGTGCATAAGCAAATGGATAGAAGTCAATACTTTTTGGTGATTCCATCTAAAGAAATAAAGTATACTTTTAAAAATGTAAAAAAATCGATAAAAACAACACTGAATCAGTTTATATGACTATTACCAAAATACCAAAAACAAAATTGCGCGCTCTGAATGAATCAAAAAAACGAAAACGAAGCAAGCAAAAAAAGTATATAGCAAAAATAAGCAAAAAAAGTTGCAACCAATTGAAAAGAACGTTTTTTCTAGTGCAAAAGGGATTTGAGATCAACAGCTTTTAGTCGTCGCCAGTTGTTATCGGTGAAAACAAGAAATAGAGGGAAAAAAGAAGTTAGTGGACAATCCAAACGAACGAAAAATCGTTTGCTTTTGCAAAAAATATTTATATTTATTTTCGAGGATTTAATATTGACACCATAAAGAAAGCTGAAAAATATGATTATTGCACATTTGTGTTAATTTTTTAAGTTTTCTTGAAATTAGAAAACTTTTTGTGTTAATGCTGGATTTTATTACAGTAAATAATTTGTGACATGCATACAAAGATACTTTTTTGCGTTTTGTTTTTTTGATATTTTGCAAGGATGCAATTAAACGTTTTATGGAAAAAAGTTTTATTTCTTTAAAATTTTTAAACAATTTAAAATACTTGACTTCCAAAAAAAGTGTGAAAAAAAGACAACTTGATTGCCTCAATTTGAGAGCGACTGTCCTTATTTTAGTCGACTGTCAACGAAATTTCCGGCACCTTATTTTCAGCGCATTTTTTTACCAGCGGGATGCCCGATAAATTGCTCATCTTTTCTCTTTCTTCTCTTCTTTTTAGCTCGTTTTCTCTTTTATTTCTGCTGTGTGAAAGTCGGATATGAACATTAATGCTTTGACTCAAAATTGATTAAAAAAATACACTTTTGCTAGATTTTTGTTTTTTGTGATAATATAACATTTTAAAATATATTAAAATAATTATCAGGAATATTTTTAAAATTGAAGATGAACAATAAATTAAATGAAGAAAAAAACAAGTCTTTATCCACTTTTTTTATAACAATGCTTTGACCTTACACCTCATATTGCGCATAAAATTGACTAATTGTGTCCATTTTGTTTACAGTTTTTAAAATGACTTTGTTTCATAGTCCATTACAAGATCGTTTCTTTGTTCTCGAAAAATAATTATTTTTCGAGAATATTATAATTTGTGTGAATAAAAACCGTATTATTTAAGACAAGCGATATGTGTGAAAATATTTGGGTTAACAGGTGTTACGTTACATATTAATTATAATGAAAATAATATTTCATGGATTTATGTAAACAAAAAGTACCTCTGTTGAATTCAAAAAAAATTATCGCTGAAGTTTTAGAGTTGAAGGACAGTGATGTTGTCAAAAATGCTTGTGTATTGGTGAAAAAAATTTAAATGTCACCTTTTCTTACAATTTTGATCACTGCCATAAATGTGCAGTAATATTATTGTTAGCACAACGAGGTTACAAAAATTGAAGAAAAAAAATGTAATATTTAGATAGATTTTGTTAACATTATGATTCTAATAAATAAAGCAATACCCAGTGTTAAAAGTAAAGGAAATGTAAAAATTGAAAATCATAAAATTAAATGTAATTGATTTTAATTTATTTTAATAGAACAAAAAGTATTTTATCAGTCCAAGAGAAGCTCGAATATAAGCTTTTAACAATATGTTTTTTTTAATATACCACTAAAGAACAAAACCTTTATGGCAACATTGTATATGTAAACCTTTGATTATTATTTGCAAACGTTCTTTTATTTTAATACTTAAAAGTTGTTAAAATTTAATATTAAATATGAATTGTATCAATTTAATAATTTTCATCTATATGTTTTCAAATGCCAAAAGTGCATTATTAAATAAAGCACGACAAAAACTTTTAATATTTTATGTTTATTTTTGCTACCAGGTATTATCATATTTTTTGATAGTTAAGAAACTGCATTCAAATTAGCATTTATTTTAAGTTAAAAATGTAGTCAAATTTTACGACAATTGAGGAATAAATTGCTTTTCTTTCTTTTCCATTTTTTCTCTTCATGGACTCAATTGGCTTAGCGCATGCACAAGGCGGAGCTTGTTCTTTCGATCGTCTTATACGGTAACATGAAGACATGGAGGAAAAAAAGGAGACATTAACTTGTCCATCTTTTTCATTCCTTTTTTTCATTGCAGTTTTGGGAAACAAGTGTTTGCACGTTGTTTGTTATTTTAGTTAGCTTAAAAACTTATTTATTTAATTGTCTTATATTACTTCAATTTGCTCCTGGCAATCTTTTAAAAGCTATTTAAACAATAGTATAAAAAAAATGCTTCCATCAAGATGTCGAGTAGCATCAAATTCTTCTTCATTACATCTTAATCCAGCATCTTTATCATCTAATTACTGTAATGCTCGAACACCTTTTGCAATTCATGAAATTCTTGGATTAACAAATGGAACATTTCCGGGACAATCAATTAATGGCCAACAGCAACAACAACAAAATCCAAATCATTCACAAGTATCATGTGTTCCAACATCATATTTAATGCCAACAAATTATTCATATTGTCAACCGGGATTCCTTGATTCTCAAAGTAACAGCATTAGGAATGGTACAGCACCGCTTTTTCCGCTTGATTCTTCACTAATTACTGGACAATCAACATCATTTGATTACGGTAATTCATCAAATAATATTTGTAATGACGGTAAGTTAGTTATCAAATTTAACATTAAATGATTTAATTATTTTCTTTAAAATTACTTTCTTTTTTTGTTTCAGCAAATAGCTTACGCTTTTACAATGGAAACGTAACACCAACTTGCTCTTCCCTTAACGACTTAATCAACGAAGCTACTGAATGCAATGGACAGCAACAAGCAACAAGAATGTCAAAAAGTCCAAATGGAAGAAAAGCTTCAAGAGCAAGCCCTGGAAAAAGCAGCGGAGGTTGTAATGCAAAACGTAAAAAACGAAGGCATCGAACTATTTTCACTCAATTTCAAATTGATGAATTAGAAAAAGCATTTCAAAATGCTCATTATCCAGATATGAATGCCCGGGAAGAGCTTGCTGCAAAAACTGAACTTCCTGAAGATCGAATTCAAGTAATAAAGGTAATAAAAAAGCATCCTGTAATTGTAAAAACTTTTTCAGGTTTGGTTTCAAAATCGTCGAGCAAAATGGCGTAAAACTGAAAAAACTTGGGGTAAAAGTACAATTATGGCGGAATATGGTCTCTATGGAGCAATGGTTCGACATTCACTTCCATTACCAGATACCATAACCAAATCAGATAATGATGATCCAACAGAATCAGCTGCACCATGGTTATTAGGTAAATTTAAAAAATAATTTTTTCGAAATATAAATGCTTAAAAATTTTAAGGCATGCATAAAAAAAGTCTTGAAGCTGCTGCACATCTTGAAAGTGTTGATGAAAAAGATTCTGATGATGAAGAAGAAAAGAAAAATGAATATGACGAAGAAATAGAAAAAGCTGAAGCTCATAAAATCAAGCATGAATCAGCACAAAATCAAAACCAAAATCCTCGACAAATTGATCAAAGCATTCATTCAATGATTCATAATCACTCCCAAAATGGTAATCCATCATATGCGTTTTTTCCATATACTTTTGGAATGTAAAATTTTATTTTTTTAAAATCATTTTTTGTAAAACTTTTTAAAAAATTTTTTGTATTATTTTTAACATATCTCAAAGTAATTATTTAACAAACTGGCTAAAATTATTTGTAAAAAACGGAAACGTAAAATAAAAAAATAAAAGCTGATTAAAAAAGTATTACATAAAAATTATACGCCAATTGTCAAATTACATTCTTCTTTTAAGCCATTTTTTATGATGCAAATAAATGCTCGTGTGAACGCCACAAAAAAAGAATGGAAAAAGGAAGGTTATCTGAAACGATTAATTAATTTGACGCCTAATGTCCTTCAACGGAAATATTACAAAACAATGTCATCCAAAAAATATATAAGTGTCATCATTTTTTTTTGTATTTTACAAACACTGTCACCTAAAAAACGAAGACGTTTTTAATATACTCATTTTTTGGGAATACATTAAATTTTAAATTTGCGGAAAAACAACAAAAAAGAAAGAAGCAAAAAAAGCAGAAAAAAAGCAAGCGACAACATTCAAGTACTACAAATATAAGAAGGAGCATCCATAAAAGGGAGTTTGCCGCGGCACTTCAGTTTTAGCACTAAAAACTCGATCTCACATTGTGTAATTTGGGTAATTGGCTTGACAAAAAGTCACAAGAGAAAACAACAATAAATAAAAAGAATTATTTAATGTTGCTTGATTCAATTTTAATCAAATGCTTCTTCCTTCATTTTTAGTGCTACATAGTTTGAAACTGTATTTTTTATAATTTTTGACATCAGTAAAAATTGTTTTTTTACAAGGAATTGAAATAAACGTTAGTACGGAAAAATGCAGTCATCGCAAAAGAATATAAGAAAGAAAGAATGAAAAAGACATTTGTAAATTAGCTCAATCATTGAGAGAAATACGCATTATTTTTGTCGTTTGCTACTTTAAGTAACTCTAAAACAGAATAAAAAATATCGTTTGTTAAAAACATGAAATAAGAATTAACATTTCTGGGTTTTGGGGGCACCATTGCTTACTACACTTTAAATACAATAGTTATGCATTTTTTTTATGTCAAGCTTAGTAATAATGAAATGTAAAAAGTTTCTCATTTTATTTTGTATTATTAAATACATAAAACATTTTTTTTGCTTTGAAATGAAAAAAGCAATGATTCAATTAAATATTGATATAAAAGGCACAATAAATTGACAGTTTTTTAGCTAAAAAAATAACAATTTGTCTATGATACTGAAAATCATTTTAATTATCTTATTTTAAACATATTATCTTTCAATTATGTACAATTGTAGAAAATCTACATTATAAAAACTACTGCAAGCTTTTTAACACATCATCCATAATACTGATATTATGCAAGTCCTGAAATTAATACATAAGAATACAATACTCAAAAACTTTTAATATGTATTTTTTTTAATTTTGACACTGCGTTGTCTAAAACACTTTTGTTCGTTTGCTTCTAAATCACTGTTTCGTTTTATTTTTTTCACTTTCTTTTTCATTTTATAATCAACGTCAGATGGTTTTGGATTATTTAATCTTTTTTTATTGCTTCCTCCAATTACAATAAGCTACGTAATGTTATTTTTTAACCCCAACAAAAACTGACCAAACCTCTGATACTTTTCTGCAGAGTTGTCTATAAAAGGTTCTATCATGAAACAGTCATGTTATTCATTTGCTCTTTTACGTGCAAAACCGATCTTCTTCTTCTTCGTTTTTGCTGCTGCGCGAAGACGTCCTAGATTTTTAGCGTAACATGTATTTTTAAAAAAATGCTAAACCGACGTGGCAGTCTTCTTCTTTTTGCGCAGTGTTTTTAACCCCTCCGGCAACCTTAAACTTGGTTGTTGTTTTTTTTCGAAGCAAAAAATTGAGAGCATTTTTTTTCTGCTTTTTTTGCTCTTGGGCAGCTGGCCACAACCAAACATAAACGTTTAAGCTTAAACTTTTGTTCGTTTGCTTCTTTTTTTGCTACTTTGCACGTTTATTACAATAGATTGAAGAATAGGAATATTGAAGAAAAAGGGGAAAAAAGGAAAGGAGAAGAATAAGAAAAAAAAAACACAGCAATGCCCAGAGCAGAGAGGGTGTTGGAGAAAATTCGACTGACCTAAACAGACGCGTTTGTGAGACGAGGATGACCTCCGAATGAGCTCAATGGATAATTGAGCAGTGTTCGTGCGTTTCTTTAAGTTTTATGAAAGTTGAAAAAAATTTAATTGATTAAAATTGTTGAATTTTTTTAATTAAAACTTATTAAATACTACTTTATTTATTTTTTTCAGTACAAAAACCATGAGAATAATCTATTGGAGTATAATTGGTTTTATTTATTTTTTACAAGTAAATGGTGATCTTTTTACATCAATTGCAGATTTGCAAAGATTATTAGCTGTTGAAAAGAATATCCCAGAATTAATTAATAGTTATATTGCAACAGAAAATGATAGATTAGCTGAATTAAAAAAGTAAACTTTTAAATACATTTAAATAACTCATATTTTAATTTCATATTTTTTTTAAGTTTTGTAGTTAAATACAAGGATAACAATGATGATTTACATAAAAATATGAATGTTGTAACGAATCCCATAAATGCTTTTCGAATGATTAAACGGCTTACAAATGCTTGGAAAGAATTGGAAGAAAAAATGAGAAATGATCATGCTGAAGAATTTATAAATAATGTTACAAATTCAGATATGAATGTTTTTCCAAAAGATGAAGATTTAGCTGGTGCTGCAATTGGAATTTTACGGTTACAAGATACCTATCGTCTTGATACCCATGAATTAGCAAATGGATATGTTCGTGAAAATAAAATTAGCCGACCTCTTTCTGGTATAATAAATAAAATAAAAACTCAAAGACATCAAAATTAAAATTTTAGCTCATGATTGCTTCGAAATTGGTCGTATGGCATATAATGCCGAAGATTATTATCATACACTTTTATGGATGGGTGAAGCATTGGAAAGAATTAAGAAAGAAGATCCAGCAACTGCTGCAGAATCTGATATTCTTGAATATTATGCCTTTGCACTTTATAAACAAGATAATGTTAAAAGAGCATTATTGGCAACTGATAGATTAAATGAAATTCATCCAACACATTCTCGGGCAAAAGGAAATATTAAATGGTATGAAGATCAACTTGCTGCAGAAGGAGTTAAAAAATCAGAATTCCGTAAAAAGGTTCCTCCACTTATTAATATTCGTCCAGTTGATAATTTTGAATCAACTGAAAGAAGCGTATATGAAGCACTTTGCCGAAATGAAATTCCAGTTGTAAGTTGATTACCCATTTAGATGTGATGAATTTCTATAAAAAACAAACTAATTATTTAAGAGTATCAAAGAAACTTCAAAACTTTATTGTTATTATAAAATGGATCGTCCATATCTTCGATATGCTCCATTCAAAATTGAAATTCTTAGATTTAATCCTTTGGCTGTTTTATTCAAAAGTGTTATCAGTGATGAAGAAGTTGAAACAATTCAAGGACTTGCAAGACCAAAAGTATGCTAAAATTACTGTAACAAGTTTTTTATTTTTGTTATTTTAGTTAGCTCGTGCCACAGTACAAAATAGTCAAACTGGACAACTTGAAACAGCATCTTACAGAATTAGCAAAAGGTACTCAAAAAAAATTTTTCGATCAGTTTTTACTCTATAAAAATTATTTTTAGTGCATGGCTTAAAGCAACAGAAGATGAAGTTGTTGAACGGGTTAATAAAAGACTAGAACAAATGACAAATTTGGAAATGGAAACTGCTGAAGAACTTCAAATTGCCAATTATGGCATTGGTGGCCATTATGATCCACATTTTGATTTTGCCAGAAAAGAAGAAACTAAAGCATTCAGTGATTTAGGTACAGGAAATCGTATTGCAACAGTACTTTTCTATGTCAGTTTTTTTAAATATAAAAATGTAAAAAACAATTGTTATTTTTAGATGACTCAACCAGAAATGGGAGGTGGAACAGTTTTTACAGAACTTAAAACTACCGTAATGCCATCAAAGGTAAATATTTTCATTTTGTTTGTTTTGACATTATCCCTTTCAAATCTTCAGAATGACGCACTTTTCTGGTATAATCTTTATCGAAGTGGAGAAGGTGATATGAGAACTCGACATGCGGCTTGTCCGGTTTTACTTGGAGTTAAGTGGGTATCGAATAAGTGGATACATGAAGCAGGACAAGAATTTCGTCGTCCTTGTGGCTTAAAATTGTCAACATTTGAACGTTATGTTGGTGATCTTGGTGGGCCAGAGCCACGTTATCATTTAAATCTAAGTCCCTATTAAAACCCAAATGAAATCAATCGTTTTTTTTTTTGAGATTACTTTTTAAACTTTATGATGTAGCAATGAAAGCTTTTATTTGTCTTTGCCATTGAATTGTTTTAATTTTTGTTTTTTTCCTTTAAGTTATTATATTTTTGTTCTAATCTTGCCTTATTGATGATGACGAGTATTCATTATAAAAAAACTTGCCTTTGTTTCTAATTAGAAGTAAATAAATGAATTTTATTTTGTTTTTTATTAGTTTTATTTCAACAAACGGATCCCAAATAATATGAGTCAGTTTCGCAAAATGAAAAATTACAAGGGTGTGGTTTTGCATTCTTGCGCAGTTTATTCGTTTCTGCAAGAAAAAAAAGTAAATGTTTTTTTTCGTTCGAGAAAACAAATGTTTTCTCATTTTTCTTGTCTTAAAAATTACCTTTTTTTATTAAACTTCATCAGGGTGCGTAATTTGTGTATGTCCCGTATTCCGTGTGATATTCCTTTCTTTTTCATCTTCAGTTTTTCCTTGAAAAATCCTAAATGCGTTATGTTTGACGAGCTGCAGCGTAATGGCGTACAAGAGCCCTTTAAGCGGTTACACATTAGAAGACAACATGAAGAAGAAGAAGAAAAAATCCCCCCTCTCTTTCAACTATCTCCTCCTTTTTTGCCTTAAAATCACTATTAAAGAAACCGCCCACCTGCAGATGACAAAAATAGACGTGTTTCTAAACTTTATGAGACGGAAGAAGTGTACTTTTTTTTTTCCTTCTTCCCTTTCCTTCCTTCTAGTGATGGCGCGTATCTTTAAATTGGACAGATGAAAATTGCGGTTGCGATTTTATTTTGAAAAATAAAAACGGTCGCAGTTTGATTGCCATTTAAGATAAATAAATTTGTTTTTGCACAGTTTTTTTTCTTCTTTTCCGTTTTTATACTATACAAATTTCTTTTTTTATTTTCAGATTATAATAATAAAAGATGAGTGACGAATATCGTAGTGGCATTTCATCTCGCCCCGGTTTTAGCCGTAGCTCAACCAACTTATCTGCACCAACTGGTAATACTTTTTGACACAAAAAAAGTAAACAAAAAACTAACAAACAATTGTTTACTACTTTTAGCTTCTGGGCATCGTGTACTTAAAATTGTCACGGAAACACATCATTCTTCATCAATGAGTGGGGGTGCTTCACCCTTTGGACAAAATGCTGCATCTGCAATTCGTGATTCTCGCGAACGAGAAAAAAAAGAAATGTGTGAATTAAATGATCGCTTAGCATCATATATTGAAAAAGTTCGATTTTTGGAAGCCCAAAATCGAAAGCTTGCAGCTGATTTGGAACTCTTGAAAGGAAGATGGGGTAAAGATACACATAGTATCAAAACTATGTATGAATCTGAATTAACGGTAAAAATATCGTTTTAAACGAAAAAAATGATAAATTTTATCAATCTTAGAGTGCCCGTCGTCTTATTGAAGATACTGGAAAACAACGTGGTGATCTTGATTCTCAATTAAAAAAGCTTCAAGAAGAAGTTTCTGAACAACGACGAAAGTATGAAGAAGCTGTTGAAGGACGTGTTGGAGATCGTCAAAAAATCGATGATCTTCTTGTTCAACTATCCAATCTTGAAGCTGAAATTAGTCTTTTAAAACGTCGTATTGCTCTTTTGGAAGAAGAAATTGCACGTTTGAAGAAAGAAAACTTCCGCCTTATTGGAGAATTACAACGCGTTCGTACAGTAAGATCTTTGTTTTGTTTTACTTTTTTTTAAAAACAATAACATTCTCTTAAAGGAACTCGATCAAGAAACCTTGAATCGTATTGATTATCAAAATCAAGTTCAAACCCTTCTTGAAGAAATTGATTTCTTGCGTCGTTCTCATGACCAAGAAATTAAAGATTTACAAGGTATGGCAGCTCGAGATACAACCAATGAAAATCGTGAATTCTTCCGTAATGAACTTGCTCAAGCCATTCGAGAAATTCGTGAAGAATATGATAATCTTAATAATGCAAACCGAAATGATATTGAATCATGGTATAAACTTAAGGTTCAAGAAATTGAAACCCAATCAGCAAGACAAAACATGGAACAAGGTCATCAAAAAGACGAACTTAAACGTTTGCGCACACAACTTACCGATTTACGCGGTAAACTTGCTGATCTTGAAGGACGCGTAAGGAAAAGAAAACCAAAATTAATTGATATTTATAAACTTTTATTGGCTTTTTTTATAGAATGCAATGCTCGAAAAACAAATTCAAGAACTTAATTACCAAATTGAAGATGATCAACGATCATATGAAGATGCACTTAATGCAAAAGATGCACAAATTCGAAAAATGCGTGAAGAATGTCAAGCTCTTATGGTTGAATTACAAATGCTTCTTGATACAAAACAAGTAAAATAATAACTTAAAATTTTGACAAACATAATACATTGGTCATTTTTAGACTCTTGATGCAGAAATTGCAATTTACCGTAAAATGTTGGAAGGAGAAGGAGATGGTCCTGGGCTTAAACAACTCGTTGAACAAGTTGTTCGTACAACTGGCATCAATGAAGTTGCTGATACTGGTAATAAAAATAAATATTTTAACAAATATGTTTCAACCACTATCTTTTCATTTTAGAAACCATGCGAGTTGTTAAAGGTGAAACATCAAGTCGTCAATCTTATTCCCGTTCAGCTAAAGGAAATGTTTCTATTCATGTTTGTTCAAAAAAATTTTTTTCTTGTTTTTCATTTAAATTACTGTTACAGGAGACATCACCTGAAGGCAAGTTTATTGTCATAGAAAATACTCATCGTGGAAAAGAAGAAAATATTGGAGAATGGAAACTTAAACGTAAAATTGATAACAAACGTGAAATTGTTTATACTTTACCTAAAGATTTTATTCTTCGTCCTTTAAGCACTCTCAAGGTTGCCAAAAATTAATTAAATTATGAATTTTAATAAAATAAAATTATAGATTTGGGCTCGCAACCAAGGAGGATTACATAGTCCCCCTGAACAACTTGTTTTTGAAGGTGAAGATACTTTTGGCGTTGGTTCCAATGTTCAAACTATTCTCTATAATCGTGAAGGAGAAGTAAGGGATATCCTTTTTGAAGAAAACTTTTTTGAAATTAATTTCAATTGTTTCAGGAACGTGCTACTCATATTCAACGCTCCAGTCAAACCGCATCTTAAAGGATTCCATTCCTTTCTCCTTTTTCTTCCAAAAGCAGGTTTTTACTTATTTTCTTTTTGCCACCTGCTTGCTGCTGACGCATGATTACCCTTTTTCTTATTCATTTATCGTGTTTCAAATTTTTTAAATAAAATAAAGCTCTTTTTTCTTAAAAAATGTTTGATGATTCATTAATGACAAAATCAAAATTATCAAAAAAATGTAAACAGGAAACAAATTGAATGAAAGCGGCTATAAAAATAAAAGAGGATCATCAGCCAGAGAACAGATTCTCGCTTCCAAACAAGTCTTTTTTTTACTACTTATGGTAAGCCTTTCTCCTTTCATATACTTTTTTATTTGCTGGATTTCATTTTTTTTTCACGTCGAACAACTGATCCAGTCATAAAACCGGTCCCATGTACATCCATATAGTCAAAGGATATGTATATATCCAACGGTCAACGCCATCAATTCAGATAGGATGTTTGTTTGTCTCGCTTCATTATTATTATTTTATACTGGCTTTGGGGAAAAAAAACTTGCTCCTATAAAGGAGTACTTTTTTGGTGTCGACGGCGGCGGCGATATCCTCTTGCCCTTGCTTTCTCCTCTCCATTTTTTCTCACTTCTCTCGCAATGAAAAAAATTTGCAAAAAGATGAAGAAGAAAACCGTTTTTGATCATTGTCAGGATCAAGTGATGAACAAAAAAATTCTTCACGTTCATGTTTCTATAGAAATCTTTTTTGTTTAAAATTTTTTAAGTACTTTTTAGTTTTTTCCCCCTTCGTTTTTGGTGAATCGTTCCACACTTAAGTTGACAATACGAAAGTGATATTTTTTCAAAAATTTTTTAGATGTTCTTTCACATCTTTTTTTTGTCTTTCGGAAGATATCTGACATTCATATCAAATAAAAACTTGGAAATTTTTTATTACGTTTTACTTTTTTTTATGTTAAATAATTTTTATTCTGCATAATTTAATATTTTTTGAGGTCAAAAAGCATCGTCTTTTGATATTTTATAAAAAAGAAATAGCTTTTCCTTCATCCTTCTCTCTGCGGGAAAATTAGCCAATCCAATAAACGATGTCATTTTTTTGGTGTCATCAAATTTCTGCCTCAAAACCAGGCATCACAAAAACGACGTTTTTACATTTTGACCTATATCTCTTAAGGGTGATGGTTAACAATGCCGATTGAACGGCTGACTGATCATCCCTAAGGAAGACATAGTTTCACCCTTTTTTTCTGTGGACGGATCGGCAATCCCTGCGGATGAGCGAAAAAAAATCGTTTGCGGTTCAGGAAGCGTTAAAAAATGAAAGAGACAAGTCTCCGGAAATCTTCTTTTCATTTTTTTTCTCTTTCACTAACGCTATTTTTGTCACTTTTTAAGAAAAACCGTAAATCTAAAAAAAATATAAATTTCGGTAATCTTTAAGATCATCCTTAAGTGTTTCCCTTTTTTTTGTTCATTTATCGTGGAAGTGAAAGTTTTTTTTTCTGCGTTGTTTTAATAAAAAAAAGCTTCCATCAAAACTGTTGTTTTAGTCAAATGCAAATTTCCCTTGAGCCATTGCTCAGGAAGTTTTTCTTTTGGTATGGTGGATTTGCATATCGATGGAGATGGCCACTTTTTCTTATACCATTAATTTTAACCCCATTTTTGGGTATCGGATTTATATGGTATCGTGAGTTAAGAGTGTATGATCCCGCTTATGTTTTTACACCTAGAGATGCAAGGTATAAAATTACCATTAAAAAAATTGTATAAAAAGCTTTCTTAAATTCAACTTTTAGATGGAAACATGAATTTTATGCATTTGCACGTTTATGGCCTTTAAAAGAAAATGAATTTATTCCCGGAAAATCATTCGAAATGAATCGGTTTGTAAATATTTTGATTAAAGCAGCTGATAAAGGTAGCATATTTCGTGATGAAATTTTGGATGAAATCGAAAAACTTAATCAGCACATGATGAATAATATTACTGTTGAAACAGAAGGAAAAGATGGTGCACCAAAATTTAATTTAACTTATCAAGATCTATGCTTAAATTATGAATGGAATTGTGGTGCAAATGAACATATTCGAATGTTTAAAGAAATGAGTAAACTTGGAAAAGTCATTGATCTTAAATTTCCACGGGGTGGTAATCAAGATACTCCAGTATATCTTGGAAGTGCAATTGGTGATATTGTACTAAATAAAAGTGATTCTACTGTAGCTGAAGCAAGAATTACACAATTATTTTATTTCCTAAAACAATCCGACACTGTTCGACCATATTCAACTGCGTTTGAATATGCTGCAGAAAAATATTTACTTCATGAATATAAATCAAATCTTATAACATATTCATTTGCACATTATCAATCACTTGAAGATGGATTAGATGAAAATGCTCAAAGATTTGTACCTAATTTTGTTATCAGTTTTACGTCCTTATCACTTTTCTGTTTATCTTGTGCTTTTGTGCTACGAACAAAGCAAAGAGTTAAAGGAATTGACTGGATTCGAAGCAAGCCATGGATCGCTATTTGTGGTAAGATTTTTTTTGCTTTTTTAAAAGAAAAATTGCAAGAAATTTGTTTGTCATAATGGGTGGTCTTTTTTAACTTGTCTAAAAATGCCAAAAAATTAAATGTCAAATCATTAAATTAGTTAAAATACAACAACAAAAAATGAACTACATTTTAAGAATTAAAATTAGCATAATAATATTAAAAATGATATGACAATAAATTTTAGGTCTTTTCAACACTTTGATATCCCTTATTTCTGCATTTGGTTTTATGATGCTTTTGGGCATACCATATAATGTCATTAATACAATCATCCCATTTTTAATTATCAGTAAGTTCAATCACAAAAACATCCAAGCATTTACAAATAATATGTTTATTTAGCAATTGGTATTGATGATATGTTTATCATGAATGCATGTTGGGATCAAACAGATCGCTCTCTATCCGTTGAAGAACGAATGAGTGTAATGATGATGCATGCAGGTGTTGCAGTTTCAATTACAAATGTAACAGATATTTTATCATTTGCAATTGGTTGTTATACAGAATTGCCAGGAATTGAAATGTTTTGTCTTTATGCTTGCTTTTCTGTCTTGTTTTGTTATGTTTATCAAGTAAGCAAAACAATACAGTAGCCCCATTAAAAGTGTACCCTAAAAATTATTTTAGTTAACCTATTTTACCGGTTTTATGGCAATTGTTGGAATTATGGAAGAAGAAAAACGTCATTGCATGTTCTTCTATAAAATGGATGAACAAAAAGTTCATCCATCAGAATCAACTCAAACGTTTGCAGAAAAGAAAGATGAGCTACAATTAACAACCATTGAAATTAATGCAATAGAATCTGCGCCACCTTTGCCACCAAAAGAGCCTTTACCACATGAAAAACGACATGCAACACATGCAAATAATATGGTTCATAAATTCTTTAGTAATCAATATGCACCATTTATTATGAGAAATGAAGTTCGCTTAATTGCTGGACTAATGTATTTCATTTATGCCTGCGGGGCTTGGCATGGATGTATGAATTATCGTGAAGGCTTAGAACCAAATCATTTAGTCACGGAAAGTCATTACATTGCGCAATACTTTGAAGATATGAAACTTTTTTGGAAAGTTGGTCCTCAAATGCATGTTGCAATATTAAATCCGCCAAATCTTATTGATCCCGTTGAAAGGTTTGATTTTGAAATTTGTCTTTGCCAGTTAAAACAAACTCTAAAATTTTTAGAGAAAAATTGATGGCAATGATTCGAGCCTTTGAAAATACTGAATACACAATGGGTCGTGAAGGTACAGTATTCTTTTTCCTTGAATATCTAAATTATTTGGATCAATTGAATGCGGAACTTGAAAACACTGAAAAAATTTGGAAGAAAAAGCTTTTATCGTGGCTAAAATTTACGGGTGCTAGCAATCAATGGAAGGCTGATATCGTTTATAATAAAACAACAGAAAAATTTGATGCATTTCGAATGCAAATTGCTTTAAAAAATATTGTTGAACCAAATCAGCATAAACTTGCCGCAGAATCATTGCGGAAAATTGCAGATGAACAACCATTTAAAGTTGAAATTTATCATGAAGCTTTTCCATTTGCTGATCAATACATTATAATTTTTCCATCAACAATTAGAAATGTTGGAATGTCGCTATTTTGTATGAGCGGAATTGCGCTTCTACTTATTCCAAGTTTTCCATCAGCAGTTTTTATTATGGTTTCAATTGTTTCAATTGCAATTGGAGTTTTCGGTTACATGACACATTGGGGTGTTAATCTTGATGCAGTATCAATGATTTCCTTAATTATGAGTATTGGATTTGCTGTTGATTTATCTGCTCATATTGTTTATGCATTTGTTACAGCAGAAGGAAATAGTGTCGAAAGAGTTAAAGGTGCTCTATCACATTTAGGATGGCCAATTTTTCAAGTAAAACATTTTTTTTAAGTTTAAAACATTAAATAATCATATACTTTAGGGAGCATTTTCTACAATCATGGGTATCAGTGTTTTGTATACCGTTGATGCATACATCATTTTAACATTCTTTAAAACAATTTGGTTAACAATGGTTATTGGACTTTTACATGGCCTTATTTTTATTCCTATTTTGCTCAGCATTATTCCCATCGGAGTTTTTCATGTTCATGGCGTCAAAGATTCTCATTAAATATTTACTAGTATTAATTTTTTTAAATTTTTTTGATATTTTAAACTATTTCATTGGTTCTTTCATTTGATATTTTTACGGGTTTTAATTCTAAATTTTAATATCATCTTATTCTTTTTTAAATTTGTTTTACTCTGTTTCGGTGTTTGGTCCGGTGTAAACATATCGTGAATTCATAAAAGTATCAATTAAATTTTTATATCAAAATAAATATATTAGATTTTGTTGAATACCTTTTTCGCACAAAAAAGAGTTATTGCAATTTTTTAAAACATTTTTTTACACAGTAAGTCTATGCTTGGGTTTGTTGGGAACCAAAAAAGACCAAAAAAGGAAAGAATGAAGAGTTTTTTTGGAGATTTGGTGGCGAAAATATATTGTCTTATAAAACTTTTTTTGAAAGCCAAATAACAGCTTTAATTTTTTTAAATATACTGATTCTAAAGTTGGACTTTTCTGTCATAAACCTAAAATCATAAAAAATGTTGTTATTTTAATTTTTTTGATTAGATTTTATTTTATGCCAATACTGTAAATAAAACATTTCTATCTTTTCCTTTTGGTATCTATGTATTTGATAAACTTTAAAAGTATCTCTGGGAAAAAAATTTGAAAACTGCTTTTGACTTTATTGGACATGAACAAATTTAGATTTTTCTTGTTTTAATAACAAGTTTGCAAGATTTAAAAATATTTTTGTTTATATGAACTTTTTTTAAATGTTTTACATGTTAAGACAAAATAAAAAGTGTGAAGTGTCACATTTTTTGTAGAGCTTACCATACCCGGACATAAAAGAAAATAAGTTTTGTTAATTTTTATTTATATTTTTTTATCACAAACAATCTATCACATAAGTGAAATGACAACAATAATGAAAAAAGACAAAAATCGATGTACATTTGATTCGTTATAAAATAAAGAAAAATTTACAAAAAAAAATTAAAAATACCATAATCAGACTTTAGTGTATCCATCGATAAAAATAAACTGTTTGTTAATATAAACCACTATGAAACCGGCTTATCTTGCATTTTTGAAAATTTAAGATAAAAATTTTTGAGACCCGTAAGGTATCTCGAAATAGAAACAATGAAGGCTCTGATCGAGAAAATTAACAAGAATTAAGGCAATTTTTTAAAATAATATAGACATGAAATGATGCTTCTTTTTTGGAGTACTTTGAGCATTATTATTATGGTGAAAGACAATTAATTAAAAACTAAATTAATCAACATCTGATGAAGCTGATGTTGAAATTTCAGAATTTGGAATAGGTGGTGTAAATGGATTAACTTTGTACAAATAGCATAAATTGCAAACCCGAACATTTGAATCATATCCAAGCTCCGGAATTGGCATCTCATTTGAAGAACATCGATTACAAAATAATCTGCCACAATTACGACAATGATGACGCCGGCGAAATACTGTAAATGCATTTCCACAACTGGTACATTGCAAACAATCATTATCAGGTACCCATCGCACGCCAATTGTTGCTCTAAGTGGCATTGATTCTTGAACTTCAACTCCTGTTTCTTCTTCAACGGCTTCAGTATGTGAAACCTGACCAGGGAACTAAACGGAATAAAAAAATATGCGAAATACAAAAGGATGATCTTACTTCATAAGCTCGCATATCACTAACTGGACGCATAACTGCTTTCATAATTTTACGAAATTCTTGAGAAAAATTTGTTTGTAATTGATCAGAAACAGCAGAAATCCGTTTAAATAAAAATTGAATAAGATCTTCAATGCGAACATTTACAACTTTACTTTCACTAAAAGGATGTTAAAATAAATAAATTTATGCAAAAATGCTAGATTTTACCTGCAACCTTTAAGTATCACTTCCATTTGGCATTCATCGTTAAGGGATCCACTATCATCCTGATTTTCCTACAAACTAATTAAATAAAAAAATAAAATCAAACAACATTTACCGCTGGTTTTTCAGAAGTTTCATCGCTAATATTTCCAGAATCATTCAAAGCTGGTTCTTGATCAGTATGGTTTCCTAAAATGAATACTTGAAGACAAGTATTCAAAAGAAATAAAACGAACCTGATAAATCCATGACAGTCTTTTCAACTCCTTCAATACTCGTGTCACCACATCCATTACCAGATAACAATCGCTTCTCCAGTTCTTTAATGGCAAAACTTTTCATAACTTTTAAGACACTGCGGCATTGAATAAGGGAATTCTGAAAATGACGAAAAAGTACTGACATTTCATCAGGACTTGAATCAAGCTTTATCGAATCAGGATAATATAATAGAGCCCTAAAATTTTGAGTTTAATTACATTGAATGTAATTATATTACGAAGATACCATAGCACAGCTAAACGGGGTAAACCAATCATCATTACTGGATCAGCATATTCAATTTGTTCTTGTGTAATGTATCCCATTTTTTGAGCCCTGTGATTTAAAAATTAAAGAATATTTAAAAAACACAAGCAAACTTGATAGTAGCTTCTGAAAATAAAACGGCTATATCTTGTTGACTATCGTATTCTTTAACACTTTTAACTTCAACCATAACGCTAACATAATCAAATTCAAAGTTAGCAAATAAATGATCAAAATATAAGAGTGAATCTTTTAATTTATCAGGATATTGCGAGGGATCTTTTAATGCTTGATCTTTTAACATTTCTCTCATAGAATCAAGATGCTTTGTTAATGCACGAGCTAATGGTCTCAATCTTTCACTTTCAGCCTCTCTTCCAACAATATTTGAGCCAGCAGCTAAACATTCAGCACCGAACCAAAGTTGCCCAGCAAGATTTTCATGAATAACTTCATCAGGAAATTTTGCACGAAAATCACGATTTGCCCGTTCCGATTCTAATGGATAAATGGATACTAGCATCTCGCCTGCAAAAACAAAAAGTAATATGAAAAAACAATAAAACTTTTCATACTTATAATAAGGAGTACTCGATCTTGAGCTTGTCTTAATTTTGTTACTAAAACATTACATCTATCAGGATCACGCCGGCCATCGAATGAATCAAGTTCACGAGCAATTCGATTAAGTGCTTCATCAGCATGAAAAAATTTCGCCATTGGAGACCAGTCATCTACTCGTGGTTTATTAACTAATTTTCTCAAGCCATACATTGTTTTCCCAAACATCGTACTTGAAACACTGGACGGATCCACCATATTTGCTAAAAAAATAGCATTTAAAAAACATTCAGGGGCAAACAAAAAAACTAATTAATAATCACACAAAATGAATCAATATCAAAAAAATTGATCAATAACGCAATGAAGCTTAGTTTTTTTTTTCAAATGAAATTTCATTCCCAACGGAACCATAGCTTTTTTTAAAACATAAGTCAACGAAAAAACTTCAATTAAAATAAGCTCAAAGTATGAACATTTTTTCAACATTTTTGCTACAAAAACAACGCTTACACTTATATGCCACAAAAAAAAATGTTGTTAACGATGAAAAAATAGTACCTGTTTTGATGAGAGTTTTTTTATTACACGTTCGACGCCTAGTCACGCAATAATAAATGCATGTTGCGAACTACGATTTTTTTCTTTATCGTCAGTGTCTCAAAATCGATCGTTAGATTAAATATTTTTTTATTCAATGGTAATGCGCCTTTGTGTAAAAGTATTGCATTGTTCTTCTCTCTTTTTTCTGTATTTCATTTTTAAATTTTTTAGATGGATGATTATTTAAAAGAAAATTGAATGATGAATACATACAGGTCTCAGACATTACTACTAAAAACGAACAGCAAAATAAAATTCCCTGCACATGTAAAGAATTCTCATTTTATGAATGTATTTTCTCATTTCTGATAAACACCGTTTTAATAATATGCATGAAAACGAGGATTATCATTCGAATGATGATAATTTTCTACAAAAAAAGTCTATTGTTCTAAATTATAATTTTCTAACAATCAAATAAATTAAATATTGTAGTTAAAGTTGAATGCCAAAATTATGTCTAAGGACATGGTTGCATAGTCTTATTCGGTAAAAGGAGGTAGAAACCCGAAAATGTGGGGAAAGAAAAGGACAATTAAGAGAAAATATTCGTAAAAAAATGAGATTATAGTGCAGAAAAGGGGTAAAAGGATCGATTTCTACCGAAATCCAAAAACTTTTTTAACGTTTCAGAATCAAGTTTAACATTTTGTCCACCATGGGAAGCAGGGCAAGAATTTTCGAATGGAGACATTTGATAAAAATTACCGTGAGAGGAATTTCCTTGTTGAGAATGTTGATTTTGCTGCATCTAAAATTTTTATTTCTCGATAACATAAAAATTCTAACACAAAATTTGGCTTACTAAAGGTTGTATAATTTGATTATCTGCATCCATTTGATTAGGATTAAGTAAGCGTTGGGATGCTGTAAATTGCATTAATTCTGGGGGACTAGCTTGATCTTCTTCCTGTCTTGGAAATTCAAATGGATTCTGCAAAATTTTAACTCAAGGAAATTTCATGAAATACGTTAAAAATTTACTTGAATGATTAATGATGGACCATTCACAAAATGATTTGAAGTTCTCCATTTTTTAACCAAGCCTAAAGTTTCTCCTCTTTTTTGTGCAGCTTCTTTTTCACTGCCATCTAGATAATTTTTATCTTCAATTGAATTTTCATAAGCTGTAATATGAAGGGAAAGGGTGCTACTGTTGGTATTTTTTGCTTCTTTAAAGTCATCATCTATTTTATCTCGACTCATATTTAACAAATTTGATGGCAATTTTTTGCTGGATTTTTTCATTGAATTTGAATTTTTTTCTGCTCGTGAACTATTTTCAAATTCAAAATCTGATACTTCTGATATGACAGCAATCCCTTTTTTTTAAATGGTTTAAAAAACAAAGTGTGATCCTTTTTTTAAAAAAAAATGTAGATATTAAAAAAACATTCATTCGCTTTTAAAAACTTTTCTTTTTGATAAAATTTTTTTAAAAAAGGATTGTAGTCTGTAATATTCTACCGTAATTTTGACTTATTCTGATATCAGTTGGGGCTCTTTTAATTTTTAAAGTTTCAATAAATTGTTGATTTCGATTCAAATTGGTATTATTGTATTGACCATCGGATGGAGTATCATCATAGGTATTTCGCTTATCTTTAGAAGGCAAACAATTATAACTTGTTGCCATCTAAAATTACATTTATCACTCAAATTCTTAAAAAAATATGTATAAATTTTAAAAAACAAAAAATGAAAAAAAGTTGCGTAGTTTAAACAAAGGCGATCATTTTTTACAGTCTTTTTTCAAAAAAAAGAGAAAATTGACTGTTATATTTCATCACCGTTTTAAACAAGAAGAATGTAATGATGACGTAATATGACAAATTTTCACATCCCTGAAAATCCATTTGTTTTTCTCAAATTTCGATAAAAATATTTTTTTAAACATCTTTTTTAAGCTCTTCATTCCATTTGTAATACAAAAAAATATTCTATTGCATCATCATTACATACATTTTTGTGCTAAAAAACATCTTGTGGCAAATCTCGTAAAATCAAAAGACGATTTGAAAACATAAAGTTTTAAAATCTATTTTCTATTGCTTTTTAAAATATCATTTTTACGAAAATATTTGTGTTAGTTTGCAGCAGCTTGCAACGTAACATCGTTAACCGCAATATTAATTTATTGCACCATAAAATTCCTTGATCGTTCATGAGTTTATTGTTTTTCTTTTTTACCATTTTTTTAAACTGAGGTTACGTTGTTTAACGTGTCAAAAATTGAAGTTCTAGATGACAGCAAAAAGCCATGTTTTTGATGGAGGACAACATTATTTCGTTGAAGCTAATCCTATTTTTAATCATGATGTTGAGTACAGTAACCTAAATTTGAATCAAAGTCATGAATATTCAAAAACCAATTATGTTCAATCAAAAACTGTCCCCAACAATTGCGAAAAAGATTTTAGCGGTAAAATTAATGCTGCAGTTTCAGCAATTTTTTAAAATATCTTTAACAATGCATCACCTTTTTTATATCAAATTGATTAATTCTCAATAGAATAAATTTTTAAAACAATTTATCAGAATGTTGTATATTTTGGCAACAAAATTTTTGACTGTAATTATATAGCGATATAATCATTATAATCCGAGAAAACTTTTGATTAAATTACCATATTCATTATTGAAACTGCAGCCTTATATGATAAATCAGATCATTTTTCTGATGATTATTCACGAGAAAAAAATAATGATTCATGGAATGGAAAAGCTTTACGTACAAAATCATTTAAACTTCCAAGTGATAATGAATCTGAAAATAAATGTTGGAAGCGATGGAAAAAAGATGAAGAATCTTCTTCTTCAACCAATAGCAGCACTCTTTCACTTCATATTGCTGCATATGAGAATTCCATGGAAACTACTAATTCTGATGTACATACAGATATAACTGTAGAAAGCAAAGTAACATATAACATTTAAAAACGAATATATAGTTTATTTGTAGAGCAAATTTGGTAAAACCTCGAAAAATGTTAAACAACTTTTTGCTTCAACACCACTTTCTTCCTTTGAAATTCCGCGTCAGCAAGGAGAGGTATACGATACACCAGAAGTTATGCATTTTCAAGCATCCCAAAGATTGCTCGATCCAAATGATGATGGTGATAAAACAAATGCCAAAGGTTACTGACTTTTTTGTGTAATGTATTTCAAAGTTTATTGAAATTTTAAAATGCGTTTTACTTATTAAGAGATGCTTTAAATTAAGATATTTATAAAACTTTCAACTAAAATTTGATCAATTTTATCTTAAATTTTCTTGAAAGCTTGAAATACATGAAGCTTTTTAAAAAGACATGGATCAACCGTGTTTACAGAAATGATAAAATATATTTTATTATTTAATCATTTTCCCTCTTTTCAAACAACTCTTATACACATTTGTTTCGCTTTTTACCCTCGCATGCTTTGATTTTGCAAAGCCAGGTAGTTAAGCTCAAGAAAATGTATTACTTGTGAGCTTCAAGCACGTAAATAATTTTTACGTATTTATTTGATTAATTTTACACATGTGCAGTTTAACTATTTCTTGCTCCAAGGTATCTATCATTGGAAATAAAACAACTGATAATCTTTTGTATTTTATTTCAAGGCTTATTATTTCCCATATTTTCAATTTTAAAAGCTAAATAAAAGCAACCAAAAATTTATAGCATCGTTAATTTTTTTTCTAAAAAAAATTATTTGGCTAAAGGTTCTCGAAGCGAAAAAATTGACTAATATTAAAGCCAGAAAGAATAGATTTTCGATTTTTTGTTATTTAATGCAATGATGGCACTTTTGTAAAATTTATTTTTTGCTTTTTTATGAATCATATTTTTCATTTATTTTTTATAATTTTTAGGAAATAATATCTCTTCACATGCTGGTATGATTGGGGGATTATTTGTATACAATCATAAAGGTGAAGTCCTTATTTCAAGGATTTATCGAGATGATATAAGGTTTGTTCCTTCCTTCCTTTATGCATCATACATGTGAACATTACCCCAAAACATTTATTTTAGTCGAAATTCTGTTGATGCATTTCGAGTAAATGTTATTCATGCTCGTCAACAAGTTCGTAGCCCTGTAACAAATATGGCTCGAACATCATTTTTTCATATTAAACGCGGAAATGTTTGGATATGTGCTGTTACACGCCATAACATTAATGCAGCAATGGTTTTTGAATTTCTTAATCGATTTGCCGAAACAATGCAATCATATTTTGGTAAACTAAATGAAGAAAATGTTAAAAATAATTTTGTATTGATTTATGAATTGCTTGATGGTTAGTTTTTCGACAAATCAAATTAGGCGTAGTTAAAATTAAAATTTATTTTGTAGAAATTTTGGATTTTGGTTATCCACAAAATACAGATCCTGGCGTCCTTAAAACATTCATTACTCAACAAGGAGTTCGAACAGCGGTATTCAATTCATTTTTATCAATTTATTGATTTTCATGAAAAAAAAAAACTTTTAGAGTAAAGAAGAACAAGCTCAAATTACTTCACAAGTTACTGGACAAATTGGTTGGAGACGGGAAGGAATTAAATATCGTCGAAATGAGCTTTTCTTAGATGTTATTGAATATGTTAATCTTTTAATGTCCCAACAAGGCCAAGTTTTATCTGCTCATGTTGCTGGTAAAGTTGCAATGAAATCATATTTAAGTGGAATGCCTGAATGCAAATTTGGTATTAATGATAAATTAACAATTGAAGGAAAAGGTCGTGGAACAAGTGAAGATCCAGCAAAAGCGTAAGCAACATAAGCATTTTTGTATAAAATACATACAACAGCTTTTTAGTTCTCGAACTTCTGTTGCAATCGATGATTGTCAATTTCATCAATGTGTAAAGTTAACCAAATTTGATACTGAACATGCAATTAGTTTTATTCCACCTGATGGTGAATATGAATTAATGCGGTATGTAAATTCTATAATCTAAACTTTTCCTTGCATCATTCCTTTTTTATTATAGATATCGTACCACCAAAGATATTCAATTACCATTTCGTGTTATTCCTTTGGTACGTGAAACATCCCGAAATAAAATGGAAGTTAAAGTTGTCATTAAATCAAACTTTAAAACATCTTTATTGGCACAAAAGATTGAAGTCCGAATTCCAACTCCTCCAAATACAAGTGGAGTTCAACTTATTTGTATGAAAGGTAAAGCAAAATATAAAGCTGGTGAAAATGCAATTGTTTGGAAGTAAGCTTGATAAAAAAAAACATTATTTTTTGATTATTTAATTACTGCAATTTTTCTTTAAAGGATTAAACGCATGGGTGGAATGAAAGAATCTCAAATTTCTGCTGAAATTGACTTATTAAGTACTGGTGCAGCAGAAAAGCGTAAATGGAATCGTCCACCAGTATCAATGAATTTTGAAGTTCCATTCGCTCCATCAGGCCTTAAAGTTCGCTACTTAAAAGTTTTTGAACCTAAACTCAATTATTCTGATCATGATGTTATCAAGTGGGTTCGATACATTGGCCGCTCAGGATTATATGAAACACGGTGCTGAAGCGATATATATTTCCATTTTTTTTCTGTAATTCAACAACTTAAATCACTTTTTATTTATAAAATTGCCATTTTTTGTTAAATATTTTTTTCAAATAGAGTCGGTAAAAGTTTTTTAAATATTTTTTTATAATTTTTGAAAATTGGAACATCAAATATGCAATACTTTTAAGCCTATTCTTTTCACTTTTTCTGTTTTATGTTCCGGTTTCTCGAGGCATTGATAAACTTTTGTTGTATTTTACTTTCAAATTTGCATAATTTTTATATTTATCATTTATATTTATTTTATTTATGTATTGCTTCAAATAAATTATTGCTTAAATGGCCGATAAACACGACGATTATCTTCTCGAAACATTTTACGCTGAAGTTGTAACTTTTGTCTTTCAGCTTCTTGTTCTTCTTCCTATAAAAGTTATCGCTTTTATGCTTGTTTTTAAATAGCTTATATTTTAAAATCTTACCGACATTCTCAGCTTTAATAATAATGCAATACGTTTTCCATCATCCATTGGAATTGAATATTGCCTTTGATATTTCATTCGGGTTGGAGCATCAAAACTTTGTTCCATCATTAAAACAATTGCAGACCATTGTCGTAACCATTCAAGACTATTTGCTGATACTTCAGTGTATGTGTTTGTCATCATAGCAATCAACATATTAATCAATAACATTGTTACCAAAAGCATATAAATAATAAATGTTATCTATAAATTAATACATTTTTTTTGATAAGCAAAAAATTATTTACTCTTCCAATTAAATTAAGATCGCATAATTCAAGCTGTTCAAATAAAACTGCAAATTCTGTAAGTGACATAATAAACATTCGAATAAATGTTTCACCAACATTATACATAATTGTTCCCTCCTTTTCAATATCAAAATCTTTATCGTTTCGACGATAACCAAGAAATATTATATAAAATGCTTAAAAATTGGTGATTTATTGCTGAATTTAATTTACATAAAAAACTTACATTGAGAAAATCCAACCATAATAATGCAATAAATCATAAAAAATCGAATGAGATCACGTATAATTATTTTGTACAACATAAGAACGAAAGGTCCAACAGATTTAAACCCCCTAAAAATAAGGCAATTTTTAAGGTACAGTAATACCATAAAAAAAATACCTGCAAAAATACAAAAATTTTAGGGCAGTTAAAAGTACTGTAATAATCCAAATGATATCTTCAACTTCATCAAGACAAAATAGTCTCATTATAAACCCAATTAACATTAAGGCACATGAAACGAGGAATATAGATTTTGCTGGGAATCCTGACTATAAATTTAATAAAATATGGGAATTTAGTTTAAAAATTTAACAATGACATACCAAACTTAAAAAATACAACGCTTTTCCAACGTTACGAATATGAGAACGCATTTGAAGTAAATAAAGTGTAGCACAAATTACAACCATTAAATTTAATATTGTATAAAACTAAAATAACTCGTTTTTGGCTTAATTTATTTAAGCTATCTTTAAACTCACAAGTGATTTTGCAGTCATTTTATTATAATTAACATGAGGTAAATTCATTATACCTAAAATGAAATAGAATAAAATAGAATGAAGTAAAAAGATATGTTTTTTTTATTATGCTTTCTTACACAAAAGTACTTCTTTTCCGTCTTTTCTTTCCAACGGGGTTGGCCTTAAAAGAAAACAAACAAAAACAAGTATAAAATATGCCGAAAATATTGCCAATTGTTTAAACAATCTAAAATAATCAAAAAAGGTTTTGAAAGTGCTTCAAAAAATTATTACTAACACATTGTGACCATAAGTTTCCCATTTTCGATGAACAAGTCGTTCTAATAAATGTGGTAAAAGACATAAATGTTCTGTGGAATTTCCATAAACAATTATGGCTAGAGCAGAATTTCTATTTAATTTTCCTGTTGAAGGTTCAATAGAATCTAAATGCTCAAGTGGATATGCCGCAGATTTTACTGCGCCGTAAGTCCAATGAACTTCTCTTTCAACTTCAACAATATGTTCAAACATCTGCTCAACAAAGGTTTATAAATATAAAATAACTTTTAAATGATATTATACCTGTTTTCTTGCCAAATATGCTGCTAATGTAAGTGGTGTTAATCCTTGTCGGTTTAAAATATGCAAATTTGCTCCTTGACTTAATGCTAATTCAAACATTGTCTTAAAAATTTTTAGATTTTCATCAGTAAAATAATTTGTATTTTTTAAGTATTAACCCAATTTTGTCGAATTGTACAAATGTGCAAAACTGTATTCAAATTTGAATCTTGCCAATTTGGATCAGCGCCATGAGCGCATAACATTCGAAAGCAAGCAACTTGTGACAAACATGCAGCAAATGCCAGTGGATATTCACCCCAATACAAATGTCTAAACCAAAACAATAAATCATTCATTTAAAAGAATATTACGTAATTTTAAACAAGGAAGAGGGAGATAACAAACGACCTCGGTGACAATCGTAAAAAGCTTTGTTCAAAAAAACAAACCCAGTATAAGATGAATGTCTACTTAAAATTGCATGTTCTGAATCCCATTTATCTTCTCTGCTATTTTTTTGATCATCACATGTAAAAAAATTTCCTGAACATCTTTGACTAAAATTTGTTTTAAGAATAAAGTGTATAGATTTTCAAAAAATTATTTTCAAAAAAAGAAGCAATATTTTTATGCAAAAAAAAATATCTCACCTTACATCTGCTCCTGCCTTTAATAAAAATCGAACCATTTCTGCATTTTCATTCACAATTCCCATATGCAAAGCTGTTTCACCTAAAATTTGAAAAATTCATATTTAAATTTTGTGATCATTTTTTGACTTAACATAATATTCATCACAAATATAAAAATCATTAATAATTTTTGGAAAACAAAATATTAATCTTTGTGCCAATAATTTCATGTGATCTGGTAAACCACTTAAAAAACATACATGCAAAAGCTAAAAAATAAAAAAAAGCCTTTAAATATGAAAAACAAAGTAATTTACGGTTTCTCCAACGGCACCACGAGCATCCAGACGCCAACAAATAAATTTCTTTAACACACTTGGAGTTTGCCCAGCTGGTGTAAATTCTGTACCATGCCGCTCTTTATGTCTTTGAGCAATAACGTCATGAATTGGAAGTTCTATAAAATTTGCAAAATATTTTTTATATGTTATAAAATTTCTTACCTGCACCATCACCGCCATTGTATAAAAAAGGTCGAACCTTCTAAAAATGAACAAATGCAAAAATAATTTTACACATAATTTACCGTTTTTATGTGAATATCTAATTCAGTTGGATCTTTGGATTTTACAGACTCTTTTGCAATATCAGCTAATACGCCATTACCTGTAACATCAGCCAATTGATAAATTGCATTACTTCTTCCATCAACTTGATTCTTTATTCCGGCAGTAACAGTACTCGATGAAGCTCCCATTTCATTGTATAAAAATTTTATTACACATTTATCACAAGTTTTTTTTCTATTTCAATTATGTATTATTGAATGAACACAACTTTGCTGGCATTTGGGTCCTAAAAAAGGTGTCCACATCCGGTCCAGATTTTCTTCCCTTCCAACCTTTTTATATGTTGCTATAAACAAATTTTTTTTTGTTGTTCACGTTTCAGTGATTATTGTTGCTGCCATAATTTAACATGCTTTATCTTACAGATATTTCATTTCAAAATTTGCTTAAATTTTTTCTAATATTTTAATTTACATTTTCAAACAGGTTTTTTAGACCCCACACCAAAAGTTAAAGTACTTTAAAAATAAAAAAAACTGTTTTAATAAAACAAAAAAGACTTTATCTTTTTTTTCTGCTTCTTAAAACTTTTTAAGTGACAAACTTTTTTTTTTCGTTTCTTTATTGCATTTTTTGAAGAAAAAAAGTGTTCGATTATCGACGTATGCATTTTTCAAGCTTTTCAGTAACATCCGCTATTTTTCCCTTTTTCTTTTTTTCTTCTTATTTTTTTACGTTCAATTATTTGTAGCTTTTTGACAAAAAAAACGTAAGTTATGTTATCAAGTAAAAAACCTGGAGAGGTTACAATTGCATGAGAGACAGACAAAAAGACAAAAATATTTTAGCAAGCAGGCAATGAGCAGTTGCCTTTCCATTGCAAATCCTATTTTCAAAAGCTGCCGAGATTTTTTTCCTGCTATTCAAAGAAAAAAAGTAAGCATGTCCCGATACTACGAAGCACTTGGAGGATCTCAAAGCTAGCAAAACCAAAAGACTATGTTCGCGCGCTTTATTGACTTTGGGACTAAAAAAAAAGAAGAGAGAAGATATACGCGTCTTCAGCTGCTGATGCTGCTGCTGGGGTGCGTGCGGAGGCGTAATAAAAGAAGCAAAAAAAAAATAAGATCTTGATGGATTTTGCCTATGGGGTGAAATCGCGTCCCACACGGTCAACTCGTCTTTTTTTTCTGCAATCAAGCAGTCAGCCGCAATCTTTTTGCTGTTTTTCTTCTTCTTTGAGGTACACACTTGTCCGGATTTTAACAACAAAAGCTCCACCTATTGCCGATTGCTTTATGCTGTAAAGCTAGGATGTGGATTGAGAAAAGCTTCTTGAATAAGAAAAAGGGGAGAGACAATAGAGATATTGACAAAATTCAAAAGAGCTTAACAAAACTCTTCCAAGCTTCAAATTGAGCATTTTCCGAGTTTTTGCTCAGTCACAGCACTCGCTCTCCACATCACAGGTCGCTATCATGGTATGTTTTGTTTTTTTGTATTAAAAACTTTAAACAAAATTTACATATTTTCTTAATATGTTTACAGGCTAAGGCAGTTAAAAAGAAGTCTGGAAAGAAGCGCGCATCAGGATCAGAAGCCGCTCAATTCGATCAAAAGACCATTCAAGAATTCAAAGAAGCCTTTGGCATCATGGATCAAAACAAGGATGGCATTATTGATAAAAGTGATCTTAAAGATCTTTATGCATCAATGGGTCAAATTGCAAGTGATGCACAAATGGATGCCATGCTCAAGGAAGCTCCTGGTCCAATTAATTTTACCGTCTTCCTTACCTTGTTCGGAGAGCGTTTGACTGGTTAGATAAAAATTATTAATCTCTATTATTCTAAAAATCTAAACATTCTTTTTTTTCTTTTAAAGGTACTGATCCAGAACCAACCATTGTTGGAGCCTTCCAAATGTTCGACAAAAAAGATTGCGGACAACTTACTGAAGATGAACTTCTTAAAATTCTCAAAAACAAACGTGGAGAACCACTTGATGAAGAAGAAATTAAAGCAATGTACAAGGGCAAACCCCCAATTGTTGATGGTTAGTTTACTTTTCTTTAATTAAGCTTTTATTTTTAACCATCTCTATCTTTTTTTTAGGAAAAGTTGATTACAAAGCTTTTGCTCATCTTATTACCACTGGTGCCCAGGAGGAATTATCCCAAGCCTAAACATCTACCGGCAACAGGGCGCACTTTCTCGAGAAGCGACTACGATTTTGTGCGATTCTTTTTACTTCATCCATAATGATAACATTGTTTTTAAGCTACGATCTCAATGCTCCCAGATCCGTAGATTTTTGCTTATTATAATGTTATCAAATTTTTCTTTCTTCGCATTTTTTCTTTTTATTGCTCTCTTAAAGGGCGCTTTTGCTGTCGGATTGCTCTAATCTTGTCCATTCCTTCACAATTACGAACTTGTTTTCGTTATTTCGGCTAGTTTGTCGCAAAGTTTGCCTTTCTTTTAAAAAAATTATCAAAATTCAAAAAACACGAAGGTTAAACTTTAAACGAATAAATTTATGTAATACTTTTTTTGAAATACTTTTTTTTGTGATTATTCTAAGATAAAATGTTAAAAAGCTTTTTTTTGTTACCCGATTCAATCATTTTCAACATCTGCAGCTAAAAATATCTCTCTCTCTCGGGGCTGCAATGTTTGAGTTGGCAAACAAAAATTTGATTTTTTTCATTTTTTTCTTTAGGCTATTGCTTTTAAAATTTAAAACATTTTTTGACCCAACTTTGAAGCGTATCCGGCAGCTCAGGCGACCAGCCATCTTTTCGCTCTCCTTCGTGCCTCTATGTATACCAATTTTATTTTTCCCGTTTGTTTTTTTACATTGTTCTTTAAGTTTTATGCATTTTTAGCACTTACAAAGATTTTTGTCGATCATTTTTTGAAATGTGTTATATAAAGTCACTCTCTAAAAAAATGTCCAATAATTTGAAAAGCAATAATATTTAAAATAATCTACAGTAAAAATGAGTTCACCTCAATTTAACATCATTAACAGAACAGAAAAAAATTTATTTGATTTTACAAGAATTAAATGAGAAAGAAAAATCAAAATGATTCCCAATCGGTTTTAAAGTGAGACATTTTTGATTTATTTTTTTTTCGTCATTCTCCTCCATATCTATTTCGAATAAAATAAAATTTAAAAAATCATGGACATTTGTAACGTTGGTCACGCTGCTGTCCAGTGACCCCGTTCTTTATTTCATTTTATTTTTTGACAGAAGACTGTACGGAAGAAGATAGAAGAGAATCAGTCAACCGCGATACCAGTGATTTCTCCCTCCATGAAGAACGCTCCCCCTCCATTTATATTCTATTTTTTTTCATCATCACAACAGCCGATAATCGTATCCGCTTTTGTTGTTGTCCATTTCAAAATTGTTTAAGGGAGGATTTGTCCTGAGGGGTATTTTATACCCTTTTTTTGACGTTAGAGTGAATTACATTGGATATACAGAAGGGATTAGGCGATGTTTGATTGATTTTCAAAAAATAGTAACATAGTTTCTTTTTTACAGCATTTATTGTGTAAAAAGTTTTTTTTTTTTTTAAAAATATGAATAATTTGCTGCATTATTGCTTTGGATTTTTAATTTTTTATAATTGTGTTTTGGCTATAGGTAATTAGAATTTTAGTAATTTTTTATTTAACGTTTTATGGATTCAATTTAGTTGATGCTGCAGCACCAATAAATCCAGCTTTCACTGCTCCATCATCAGGGCAAAAACATTCAAGCATGGTTCTTCCATGGTCTGCTTATCGGGAAAAGCTTGAAAGGGAAAGACTTAAATCAGGAAACGATCCAAATCAGCCTGTTACACTACTTCTAAAACCACCATTTAAAGATGTTTTTCAACGTAAATCTTCAAACGATAAAACACTTTTAGAAACACAAAGGTTAGTTATTTATTTAAAAAATAAAAGTTATTAAAATTTGGGTCAATTATCTTGAAAGAGTCCTTGAGTTTTTAACAACAAACCGTTTAAAAAAATGTATTTCATCAAAAAAATTTGTTTTTTTTTCCTCTTTCTTTCATACTTTTGAACAAAAGCAATTTTAGGAATACGATTATCGCGCATAAACCAACAAGTTTACCAACAAACCAGGTTACTGTAAGCAACCATGCTCAACCATCGACAATAAAATTTCCTCCAAGTTCACGTCCAGCTGGTTTTAGCTATTCAACAAATACATTTCGACAACAATTACCAAATAATAACCGAACATATTCTCCAATGTTTGTTAAAGCAATGATAAAAAACGATAAAATAAAAAAACAAATTTTTAGATCTCGTCCACCCACAACTCTCACATCAAATCCTCAACCTCTTCACCATCATCATCGTGATGCAGCTGGAACTCCTTTATCACAAATTACAATTCCAAATCGTACTCCAATTATTCCAACTATTAATCAAGTAGCTGCTCCAACACAATTTGGAAATCTTGCTCCTGCTTCACAATTCCCTCTTTCAAATTTTGGCCCTCAACCAGAAAATATTGCAAATTCTATTTTTTCACAATCTCAGTTACGTTATGCTCCTCAAACATTGCCATCATTTGGTCAAATAGCCCCACAAGTTCCAAATTTTGGTAGTGATTTATATGGTGGATCACCACCAGCCGCTGGAGGAGCAGCAGCAGCAGGAGGTGGAAATGCAATATCCGAAAATGCATTTGGTAATTTAAATCCATTCCAATTTTTATCAAATGCAAGAGATTCACCTGTTGAACAAATTGCTAGAATTGCAAAAAATTTGTTATCTCATGAAAATCAAGAATTATTTGGAAATCTTTTGGGAGCTGCAAAAGCATCTTCTCAATCATTAACGAGCAATGCAGTTAAGAAGGGTGTCGATTTTGGTTCCTCATCCGCTATTGAACCGGCTGCAACTTTAATTTCTTCAAGTGCGTCAAAAGACAACAAAGAAATTGAAAGAGATGCAAAACTGCATTTAACTCAAAAAGATCTTGAAAATGCGATAAAAGGTGCAACAACAGATGAAGAAAAAAATTTACTCGAATTAGCGGTAAAAGATATTGCAGCTACAAATTCTACAAGGTTTAAAAAACAGTCTTTTATTTATAGAATTTTACGTTGAATAATTTTTAGCACTAGCACTTCGAAACCAAATACACCTGAAATAAATTTGCCCACGATTGTCAAAACCGAAAGTGAACTTCAAACTTGGATAAATCAAAATCGTCCCCCAAAAAATACTACAAAAGAAGTGTCCGCGTTGAAAAAAGTATTTAATGCCCAAGATTTACCATATTACGGTAGATATTGCGGAGTATTTGCAGAAAATTTTAATTCCAGTCGTAATTACGAAATTGGTGGAGCTCTTTGGGTTGTTGATAATAGACATTTTATTGTTTCAAAATTTCATTTTAAACCAGTATCAAGTTCAGGTATTTTACATGTCTCAAAATGTAGTTTTAGTTTTATAATTATTTACATTACAGATAATATAACATTTTGGGCAGGTCCGAAAATTGTAACTGGAAATAATGCAAAAGATTATTTGCCAAGTAAAAATGGATTCTATCTTAAACCGGTACCAATTGATATTCAAACTTTTATTGTTAAAGATGTTAAAGTATTTAATGCAACAATCAGGCATTTAATACCAATAAATGCTTCAATTGCTGAAGCAGAAGATGATACACGAAATAAGCGTGATCTCTTTAGTCATCATTATGAAGAAAATATTCCATTTAAAGTTAGTGCAAATTTTGGAAATCAAAAAACAACAAAAAGTGAATCATCATCTGATGTAAATAAAGATTTTATTGAAAATTCCACATCAAAAACTACAACAAAAGATGTTAGCATTGATACAACAACAACAATAGGTCTTTCATCAACAACAACACCAACAATAGTCACAACGTTTACAACAACCCAAACATCTTTAACTGTTTCTGCTGGTTATAATCAAAAAGATAATGTACCTTTAGAATGGTATGCAGGATTTCAGCCAATGCTTCTGACATTACCAGAAGATCAAGTAATTAAAACCACACATTGGGTTTCAATATATGATCATAATCGACAAGTAAGAAAACAATAATATACTCTGCAGCTACCGTAAATTGGCAATTTTTCAGGAACCACTTTCATTTATTTTAATTCCAAATGGAAATGCTTTTCAAATTCCTTCAGCAGTTCAGCTGAGACCATTTGTTGCAAGTGGATCATATAAATTGAAATCTGGTCCTATTCATATCAAAGATACAAAAACTATTGAAATATCAGAATTTTCCCTTCAAACTCAAGGAATTCCTGTATGGTTTATGATTGGAAAAGAAGTTGTACCAAATAGTAATGGACATATTGTTCCAGTTTTTGACAAGTATGTTGTTTAAAATTTGCATATTTTTAATACAATTATTCATCGTTTAAGTGTTAAAAATGAATTTGATTGCATGTCACTTCGAGATTATCACAATGAAACTGTAATATTGAGATTACCCGGGGTATTAGATATTCGAGATGTATTTTGGTTTTCAATATTTTCAATTCCACAATCACTTTCAATGTCACATATTTATTTACCGTATAATGATATGTATTTACCACCAGATTTGGATGGCAGATCAGTATGAAACATTTTTTATTTACAATTAAGCTTATTTCTATATTTTTTTAGAGTCCCATATGTGAATGGTCACCTGTTCATTGATCCTTTTTTTCCCAAGCATGATCTCTCACTCTTTTTTTTAGCTTTCATTTATTTAATTAATTTTTTTATTTGTATGGTTTTAAAACACATGTTTTTATTATACATAGCATTGCTCACTTTTATTTTCAAATAATAAATATAGTAATAACTAATGTTTTAAAAAATATTAAGTTACAATGTATCAATTTTAAACAAAAAAAATCGGTTTATTGTATTAAAAAAATCGCATTAAATTTCAAAAAATTTTTTAGTAGTCTCTAAAAAAAAGAGTGTATATGAAACAAAGATATGAGCTGACCACACAAAAGATGACTTGCTTTTTGGAGCATCGTCTAAGAAAAAAGAAGAAGAGTTTTGTCAACATTGGTTTAGTTTTCTGAAAAAAAAGAAAATAATATCGGAGCTTGTTTTCATCATCATGTACAATTTTTTTTCTTTACTCGAATACCATCTGTTTGATTATTAATAAATTGTACCATAGCTCTTTTTTTCCAGGTTACGAGATATTTTTATTTTTTTTTGTTACATAAAATTTGATGTGAAAAATGATGTTCAGGAAGAAAATTACAATTGCCGAAGAAGAAAAAAGAAGAATGAGCTCAAAACGATCGTTGCATCTTTCCATTTCTTCTCTATTCTTCTTCAACATTCTTTCTTTTCATGAAACAATGTGTGAAAACTGCGCAACGGATTGACTCAAATTGGGCTAAAATAATTGTCTCTCCTTTTTTTGTGAAACAACAACAACATGAAATTTTGCAAGTATAATAATTTTGTCATTCTTATTATTTTTATTTCTTTCAAAGGTAAAAAATTGAATGTATGAGAGAGAAAGATTTAATTTCAAATTTAATCTTCCTTTAACAAAAAAAGGAAGAAGTTGTTTTGTATGAGCCAGCTATCTTGCCTTGCAAAAAAAGTCTAGTTTTTCTCCTTTCTTTTTTTTAATTGAAAACCACAAAAAAATCCAATCAAACTTCCTAGAATTTTTTCAAAAAAGAAGATGATTTCAAAAAAATGCGCAAAAAGCATTGTCACCTTGTCGTCGTTGTCGTCTTTAAGTTTGTTTTTTTTTTCTCTCTTATTCCTCTCTCCCCTTCATCGGTCACTCATTTTCTAGAGCCCTTTTAATATCGCGCTAAAAAGCCAAGGTCAAAAATGTTTGCTGATTACTCAATGCACTAGAAAAAAGGGGTGACCATTAAATACATAGAGGAATAGAGATAGATGATGGTCCACCACAAACAACATTTCTATCTATCTATCTCACACACTCTCACATCGGTATGGCACTTCATATCTTCTTGCTAGTCCTTTTTTAGATGATGGCAGCTTTTATCGGGTCGCTATTTTTCACTTACTTTTTTCTTCTTTTTCCTCCCACTTCTGCAGATGGCAGGTAATTGAATCCCATTTTCTCCCCCCTTTTCAATCTTCTTCTTCCTCTTTTATTTTTTTGTGGCTTCAAATTATTCCGTTGTTTTGAACCATTGACCTTTATTTTTTTCGCTTTTTTTCCAGTTCATTTTTTTAAACTGATTTTAACCTAAAATACCTTATTAATCCACTCAAATAAATGTCAATCGTGCGGAATCGTATGAGAGTTCTTTTTTTAATTTATTACACAAAAGAAAACTCTTATGATCATTTTGTGACGAAACAAGAAGCATTCTTAACTCTTGTCTCAAAAATTTTTTTATTCTTTTTTAGCCATTTTCAAAAGCACGGAAGAAGACGACAACGACGAAGGTATCCCTAAATGAAGAAACGTAAAACTAGTTGAATAACGCTTAAATTCGAGACTTGCGCAGTTCAATTGTATGTTTTTACTTATTTCTTTCTAAATCGATCGCATAAATATTTGTGAGAATAAAAAAGTAGTAAGTAAGCGAACCTTTAATTTTATTAAAAAATATATCAAAAATTTTGTTATAAGCTTTTTAAAATTTTAAAATAATTTTTCATGTTTCGCTTCCTTTTTCATGAGCAAAAAAAAGAGAAGTTGCGCACGACCGACTTTCTTTTTTTATATTTTGAGTAAAAAAAAGTAGCCTTTATCTGATCATTTCTGCTAAGATGATTGTCAAATTTACGACATGACAATATTAATAGAATAGAAGCAAACCCCCTCATATGTCATGCTAAGCTTTTCATTCTTCTATTTTGCCATTTTTTATATATTTCTTAATTTTTTATTTTTGACCATTCTTGGATTTGCAAAAATTTCTTAAAATATTTTGCATTTTGATTGACAGTTGACTTTGACTTAAGCTTTGACCTTGATTCTCAGCATGTGTTTTAAATTCATTTTAAAGAATATTTTTACCATAACTTTTTGAAAAAATAAAAGGAATCTTTTAGCAAAATTTTTTTCTATATATTATATCCTTATAGCTTTGAGTCATATTTATTTGCATAAAAAAAGGACAAATCTTTAGCAGCTTGTTTATTTATTTGTCAAACAACAACGTCCAACAACTTTCCAACTGTGATGACACCGTGATACAGTTTTGACCCATTTTTCATCAAGTTTCTTTTTCTTTCTTTTTGCGACGAATCGGCTTTTGTTTTCTTAAACGAAAGTAAAGATTCGGTACATTTTTTTATTTACAATAGAAACTAAAAACTTGGCACTTTTTACTTTGTTTCTAAGTTTGCCATGTTGAATTACCGTTTGAATAAGAAAACGAAAAAGGAAAAATTTTTTTTATTTTCTTTCTTTTCACCGTATGTGTCTTTTCTCTCACTTTGAAAAAAAATGAATGAATTAAGAGTTCCATTTTTAGAGAGAGAAAGAGAGAGAGAGTGCCGAAATAAAGCACTATCAAGTGGCTTTTTCTCCTTTCAAGGAAAACACATACTTCAACTAAAAGCTCTGGATCATTTTTAAGCCCAAAATAATTCCATTTTCTTTCTTGGGATAATTAAAATCTCGAAACAATATGTTACATTTTTTGTTCATAATTTTGGGAAAAAAATGTGTATAAAAAAACCTTTGAACTTGTATTTTTTCTTTCATCCTATATTTCTTATGGCCTCCAATCAAATTCTTTCCGTTTTTTTATTTCATATTGTCGATCGAGCGTAAAAAAGAAGCTCATCAACAAATTTTTCATTAGATGATGAGTCAACTTGATTTTCATGCAGAAAAATACTTTTATTTTGTCCTTCCTTTTTGATGTTGACGCGTGAAAAAAAAAACTTTCTTTTGACCATTCCAAGAAAAAGAAGGAAGAAAGAAAAAACTGGCGATAGAGCTCTAATCTCGTCCACCCCATCAGAAGTCACCGATTTCTTCAGTTTTCTTGTCTCATGTTCTTTTTTTCTAAGGCGGAGTCCTCAAGGCTGGCATTTGTTCCGTTTGTCAAAAATTATAAGAAGAAGAAAAAATAGGGAGAAAAAAGTGAGCGGCAGTTTTTGTCAAGAAAAAGAAAGCGCGACAGTTGCAGCCATGGTCATTTTATTTTATTGTTTGACAATAGTCGTGGCCCCCCTGTCTCTCTCTCTGCGCAAGATGCGTTGTTTTATGTGCGTGTTTATTTTTTGGACATTACCGATTCAAAGATTTTTTTGTTACCCTTTAAAGAGTCAATGCCTTTCTTCTTCCCTTTTTTGGTGTAGAACAAAATATTTCTTGAATTTCAATCTGATTCTTTTTTTAACCACATTTGTTGAAAAACGGCATTTTGAACAAATATGACAAAAAAAAAAGTGACCTTGTTTCAATCGTGTTTTTTTGAAAAGGAATCCATTTCATTTTTTGTGTACCTTATTTGATTGAAAACTTTGATAAATTAATTGATTTGATTTTTTATTTAATTCCATTGCAGGATCATCTTTCTCAATGTGGAGAGCGGTGACAGCAGCAATTACGCTGCTAACAGGTAATATTTATCTTTTAAATTGGATAAATAAAAAGCTTAAAGTTAATCTTTTTTTGCAGTCAGTTATGCTCTTGAATTTAATGATTACGATAGCCAATATGGTACTTTTATGGGAGAATTAAGTAATCTTGCTGATGGAGAAGTGCAAGGAAAAGTTTTTGTTATTAATGAAACCGCAATTCAATTAGTTAATTTTACATATAATGGAAATGGACCAGGTAAACTTCTTTTTCACAGCTTCAAAAAAAATAAGCTTAAAAATTTGTAAACCAGAATTTACCATGAATTAATTATTAAAATTCATAGCTTATAAAAATATATCAAACATATTCAATGTTTGTTGTGTGGATTTTCGACGACTTAAAAAAAAGTCGGCATAAATCAAAGCTTTTAACTCCGAATTTTCTATTCTTGACCTTCCTCCCATTGTCAAATACCGCAATTGTTGGCAAAAAAAAAGCTTTTTTTTTTCTCATACTTGCTTAGCTAAAACGGCTGCAAAATGTATTCGATTGGTCATCTGTCACAAAAAAGACCATCCTCAGAAAAAAAACCAGAAGGCTCTTTCGAAGCGGCAAAAATTTGCTGGAAACAGACATGGATCAATTTGCACTTGAATAAAAAAAAACAACAAAAAGACATAAGGAAAGGGGATAATTATCTTTTTTTTTATAATTTGTCACAAAGGAAAAAAAACATGGGTCATTTTTATCTTTTGTTTTACTTAAATACAGTAATAGGAAATTAATAAAAAATAATAATAATAAAAGTTATTAACTTTTGAACTGTTGCAGATGTTTATTTTTGGCTTGATCGAACTGAATCCCCAACAAAGGAAGGATTAAAAGTGCCATCATTAGAATTTGGTGTTGCCCCACTAAAGAAATATGATAATTCTCAAGTTGTTTTGGCTCTTCCAGGAGCTCATAAAGTTTCAACATTTAAAAGTTTTAGCTTATATTGTTTAAACTTTGATGTAAGCTTTATCATTATAAAGAACACTTTTCAAAATTTCACATTTTAGCACAATTTTGGAAGTGTTGAAATCAAAGAAGGTTTAGTTATTCCTCGCCCCCAATTTCTTACCAATGAACTTCATGGTAGCCGATATAATGTTGGATCTGGACCCATTCTTATCATGGATCGGCGAACAATTAAAGTTTTTGGTTTTACCTTTGATGGTGATAAAGCTCCTGGTAAGCATACTTAAAATTAAAAATGTGAATAATTTTTTCATATTTTAAAGATGGTTACTTTTTTGTTGGACGTGGCCCAAATGTTGTTTTTGATGCTGGAGTTAAAGTTCCAATTCGAGGTCGTGATTCTGCTGATATGGTTACTGCAATGAATGAAAGATATCGTGGTGGACAAGATATTATAATTGATTTACCAGAAGAATATGATATTAATCATATTGATTGGTTAGCAATTTATTGTTATAAATTTCGAGTTGATTTTGGTCATGTTTCAATTTCAAATGTATCACAACGTATTCCACCATTTATTTCATTACCTGCAGATGATTACAAAAATATTGATGGATGGCAAATAACAACACTTTTAGGAACACCTAAAAGACATAATTTCACTTTTCAATTAGGTGTTCCAGGTGGAAAACGTGGATATCAATATATGGCACATGCAAGACCAGGTAATTATGTATGGTATGTCAATGGTTATTTAGCAGATTTATATCTTCGAAGAAATGTTACATACACATTTATTGTCCAAGGTGGAAATGATAAATCAACCTCAGATTTTTATAATCCATTATACATATCTGATGATTCTTTTGGAGGTTATATGAAACTTTCCAATGATGAAAAAGAGGTAAGAAAAGATAAGAGAGAGATACGGGGGATAAAAAAAACAAAAATTTATTTATGACTGTTTAATTTTTTTAGCAAGTTCATATTCTTGCTGGAAATAATCCTGATGAAACAACTGGAAATTTATGTATGTGGATTCAACAAAATGTTGATGATAATCCTGATTCATATAATTCATTTACTGAATACCGTAAAACTTTAAAACTTAAATGTGATGAAAATATTCCTCCAGCTGTTTTTACGTTTACCCCAAATGCATCAACTCCTGATGTAATTTATTATCAAAGTTATTCAAATTATAATATGGGCTATAAAATTCATATTGTTGATGATTTACCTGAAGATTTAGAAGATTTTGTTGAAGAACCATATCAATACGAAGCATGGCTCAAACATCATAATCTACAATTGATTCCAAGAGGAGCAAATACAGCATCGAAAACAGTTTATAATTATTTCGCTTTTATATTGGTTATTGCATGCGCATTTTTATAAATTTTTTATTCAATTTTTTAATTACAGCATTTTTTTATACTATTTTTGTTTGATCTCTCATGACTTTTTTTTGAAGTCTGTTTCTATCAAAATTTACCCAATACATGTCTTTTTATGTATAAAAATCTTTTTTTGACAGAAACATTTCAGTTTCAACTTTGTTAAAGTTTGAATAAAATCGTTTTAAATAATGACCTGTTCAAAGCAAATATTAAATTAAATCAGCAAAAAAAGAAAAAAGCGATGTACACAAAACAGAATTTTATCTTTCTGCAAGATGCTTTTTATTTATTATTTTTTTAAATTATCTTAAAACTAAAAACCCAAAGATCAAATAGTCATATTTAATTCAGCATTAAAGATTTCCCCTACAGTATAAAAATAATAAAAAGAAAAAAGAAAATTATCAGAGAAATTAAGTATTTTAAGCATGGTAGATTTAAAAGTCTTCCTGAATTTGTTATGTGTGACAATGGATCAGCTTTTAATAATAATAAAATAATTTAATCGCTCTCTCTCTCTTTCTCTCAAATGGCTCGCATGCGTTTTGTTCTTTTCAACGTTGCTGTTGCTTGAAAAAAGGAAAGAAGCGATCCCAAAAAAAAAGAAAAAAACAAAATTTGAAAATATGCCATTTTTGTACGCACGCTTCTTTTCTTTTTTTCCATAAGTATTCCACTCGCGTTCAAAAAAAAAACATTTGCAAAAAAAATTATTTGATCACTCTTTTTTTCAGTGTGAAGAACCTGGTTGGATTTTTCAATGGCGTTGCGATGGACTTTATTTTTTCTTCTGCTGCTAATATGTTCTGCTTTAAAAAATGATACAGAAAAAGGTAAGTTATTGTCTTTGATGCAGTTTTGACATATCTTTTTATTCCAGCCTCGAAGATGATATGTGAAATTCGAAAATCTGGGGTGTTTTCTGTTGGTGAATGTCTTCCTGAATTTGTTATGTGTGACAATGGATTAGCTTTTGTGGATAAGTGTCAAGATGGATACAACTTTGATGAAACTGATATGTTGTGTAAAACTCCTAATGAAATTTTTTGCCAACATTTAGTTACTGAAAAAACTGAACGGAGTTGTGATAATCAAAAAGTTAACATTGTAAGTGATCAAGTTGCCCCAGCACCTTCAAGTGAATCTTTGTTGAAAACTGCTCCAACAATGGCAAACCATGAAGATGAAGGTGTTGTTCTTGCTCAATTATTTGAAGATATCCCGATTTCTACAACTGATTCTTCTTTGCTGAAAACTGCTCCTCTTTTGACAAATGGTGAATATGGTCAACT